>CALNHX010009263.1:0-51690 GCA_940337035.1 Agriotes lineatus | reverse complement strand
GGCCGATGAACCCGTGACCGTATTTGTGTCGATAATGGAAAACTTATTCCATCGGTTACCATCGATGCCTTCTGAAACAAAGCGCCTTAATCTAATACGTAGGAATTTATTACCACATTTCCAAACCCAACTGGCTTTAGAGAACATAGTTTCCTTTTCACAATTACTTCGAGTGTGTAAAGCTGTTGAAGATGCACATGTGCGTGCACAACGGTTCCGTGGACCTCCCACTCAGGGAAATCGAATGTTAGAACCCGATCTAGCCTATCAAAAGTCGAAATGTAATGCTAGGATTCATACAGTGAATGTATCCTCAAATGAGGGTTACGTTCAAACTCGTAGTAATAACCCACCGAACGTAATCAATTCAACCAAGCCTTCTGATTTGAGATGTTGGAAATGTGATAAACCGAATCATTTTGCGCGTAACTGTTCAGCAAATAGTAAACAATATTGCTATGGTTGTGGACGACCTGATTTTACTGTCCGTACATGCCCTTCATGTTCGGGAAATGGGGGTCGACGCCGCTAGACGACCGAATAGCGCGGTGTCGAATAAATTCTTCGGTCAATGTTGTAAATAATTCGGATTTTAGTTCTAAAGCTGTTTTAGATTATATTTTAAGTCACGCAGGTCCTGATGAGAGACCGTATCTTAAAGTTTCAATTTTTGGTAATGAGATTCTTGGATTGTTAGATTCGGGTGCTTCGCATACTGTTGTTGGTAGAAAGGGATGGGAGCTGTTGAAAGGTCATTGTAGGCTTACACCAAGTAAAGATAGGACATGTAATGTTGCTGACGGTGCAGAATGTCAAATATTAGGTATAGTTACAGTACCACTTATGCTTCGCGATAGAGTTTGTACTTGTGAGTTATTAGTTGTGCCTTCCGTACCCCATACCTTGATTTTGGGATGCGATTTTTTGCGTAGAATGGGTATTGTAACCGATCTTAGAATTAACGAATGGACCTTCTCGAAAGATCACTTGATCCCGGAAGTTAATGCAATACAGGCTGTAGAACATTTATCTGAAGTTCAGCGAGAACAATTAGATTGTTTTGTCAAAGAAGTTTTTAGTAAAATGGGAAATAAGTTAGGATGCACTCATCTTGTTGAACATGAGATTAAAACCACATCGTCGCCTATTAAGCAGCGATATTATCCTATTTCTCCTGCTCTGCAGAAACAGGTAGATCTTGAGTTAAAGAAAATGTTGGATGAGGGAGTGGTAGAACCTTCGACTTCTGCTTGGTCATCTCCAATAGTAATGATTAAAAAGAAAGATGGTAGTTATCGGTTCTGTGTTGATTATCGCCAACTTAATAAAGTCAGTCAACCTGATGCTTATCCTATTCCATATGTATCAAGTACTTTGGATAAACTTCGTGACGCACATTATCTTACGACTCTTGATATTAAATCCGCATATTGGCAGATACCTGTGGCTGTTTCTTCACGCCCTTTAACAGCGTTTACTGTGCCTAATAGGGGGTTATTTCAATTTCGCCGCCTACCGTTTGGTTTGCATACGGCGCCGGCAACGTGGCAACGCCTAATTGATAGGGTTATTGGTGCTGATTTGGAACCATATGTCTTTACGTATCTTGACGATATTGTAATTTGTACGCCAACTTTCGAAAAACATCTTTCTACTCTTCGTGAGGTTGTGTCTCGGTTATTAGCTGCTGGTCTTACTTTAAGCCAAAATAAATGTCATTTTTGTAAGCCAGAACTTAAGTATCTCGGTTATGTAGTGAATTCACGCGGTTTATTAGTAGACCCAGAAAAAGTAGATGCAATTAATCGTATTCCTACTCCTGTGTCAGTGAAGGAAGTACGTCGTGTAATTGGTATGGCGTCATGGTACCGTCGCTTTGTTCCGAATTTTTCTTCACTTATCGGACCTCTTACATCCTTGCTCCGCAAGAATGCGAAATTTTTCTGGGATAGTAATTGTGAACGAGCCTTCAGTGATATTAAAGAACATTTGATATCTGCTCCGATATTAGCTTGCCCTGATTTTTCGGTACCCTTTGTTATTCAAACGGATGCTTCTGGTTATGGTATTGGTGCCGTACTTACTCAACATCAAGCTGATGGAGAGAAAGTTATATGTTACATTAGTCGGTCGCTTACTAGAAACGAACGAAATTTTAGCACAACAGAGCGTGAATGCCTCGCTGTCCTTTTTGCTATTGAAAAACTTAGACCATATATTGAGGGAACTAAGTTCACGGTAGTAACTGATCATTATAGCTTAAAATGGCTTAATAGTATTAAAGACCCTGTTGGTCGTATCGCTCGATGGGCAGTTCGCCTTCAACAATATGATTTTGACATTATTCATCGAAAAGGTAAAGAACATGTTGTGCCTGACACTTTGTCTCGTGCTGTTCCTGTCATTGATGCTATTAACGTTCAGTTTGGTCCTGCTGGTAATCCATGGTATCATCGTATGTGTCGATTTGTTATTAACAATCCTCGAAAATTTCCCCATTGGAGAGTTAGTGACGGTCAATTGTATAAATATGTTCGAACCGATTATCCAGACTTGGCAGATGATGAAGATCATTGGAAACTGGTTGTTCCACAGACTCAACGCCAAGAAGTTATCAAACAAAATCACGATATTCCGACCGCTGGTCATACGGGTGTTAATAAAACTTTTCATCGTATTGCACAAAGATACTACTGGCCTAAACTTCGTTATGATGTGGCTGCTTATGTTCGCCGTTGCGAAACGTGTCAACGAATTAAACCAGAACAGAGAGCCCCTGCAGGGTATATGGGTGGACATTCATTAATTTCGAAGCCTTGGGAACTAATCTGTTGTGATATTGTAGGTCCTTTACCTCGTTCAGTACGAGGATACGCGTATATATTCGTAGTGGCTGATTGTTTTAGTAAGTTTCCATTAGTGTTTCCGCTCCGTACAGCATCAGCTAAGGTTATCTCACGTATTGTTGAGGAAGACGTATTTTTGATGTTTGGGGTTCCCAAGCGAATCATATGTGATAATGGCGTTCAGTTTCGCAGTCATGAGTTTCAAACTTTAAATCAGAAGTATGGCTGTAAGATTTCGTTTACTGCCAATTATCATCCTCAAGCTAATCCTACGGAACGTATAAACAGAGTGCTGAAAACTATGTTGACAGCTTATGTATCAGATCGTCATCGAGATTGGGATAAATATCTGTCTCACGTAGTTTGTGCTATACGTACCTCAGTTCATGAAGTTACGGGAAAAACTCCATATTTCATTAATTTTGGCAGAGAAATCATATTAAATCACGAACCGGTAGTTGGTGATGGAAATCCGGAAATTCAATTTAATCGGGATAGAGATTTAGATAATCGTTCTATAGTACTCAAGCAACTGTATGCTGATGTTAAACGTCGTTTGGATAAGGCTTATCAAAAGTCAAAAACTCGCTATGACTTTCGTCGACGACCTTTCGAGTTCGTTCCGGATCAAGCAGTGTTGCGTAGACACTATGTGTTATCAGATGCTGCTCGTCAGTTTACTTCCAAGCTTGCTGCAAAATTTATAGGACCGTTTATTATTAATCGAAAGTTTTCACGATGGGTTTATGAACTCAAAGATCCTGACGGAAAAATATTAAAGGGGACTTGGCATGCCAAGGATTTGAAACTTTATGATAACTCTGAGATCAATTAATGATGTGTGATGTGCATGGGGTGGTTGGTTGGTCACGCAGGGAAGGTCACGAAAGGGATCATTATCATCTTGTTTTTCCCTTGTAAAGTATAGGGTGGTTGGAAGGGCACAGTAGGGTAGGTCACTCTTTGGGGAACTTTAATATCTTGTTCTTTCCCCATTTTAAGGTATAGGGTGGTTGGATGGGCATTGTAGGGAAGGTCACTTTAGGGAGCATTTTTATCTTGCTTTCCCTCCTGTAAAGCATAGGGTGGTTGGAAGGGCACAGTAGGGTAGGTCAATCTTTGGGAAACTTTAATATCTTGTTCTTTCCCCATGTTAAGGTATAGGGTGGTTGGATGGGCACTGTAGGGAAGGTCACTTTAGGGAGCATTTTTATCTTGCTTTCCCTCCTGTAAAGCATAGGGTGGTTGGAAGGGCACAGTAGGGTAGGTCACTCTTTGGGGAACTTTAATATCTTGTTCTTTCCCCATTTTAAGGTATAGTGTGGTTGGAAGGGCACAGTCGGGAAGGACACTATTTGGGAAACTTTAATATCTTGTTCTTTTCCCTCTTTTGGGTATAACGTATAGGGAGTTCCCTGTTGGGAAATGTTAATGGATGGTTTTCTTTTGATTGTATTGGAAGAGCGTTACGTTATCCTGTTTTTCCTAAGGAGACATAAGGGTAACGAGATTAATCGTTAAAGAAGTACAACTTCTTCGTGTCTTTTAGGTATCCCTTGGAGTTTGGGGATATAGGGTGTTTCCCCTACAAAACAAAATTTTTAAGATGACCAGTCCTTCATTCTTCGCCTTCTTTTCTTCTTAAAGCTTTGTCTATATTTCTCTCTTGTAATGTAGTGAATGTCGATTTTGTTTTGAATGAACTGTTTACTTAGATGAATGACAATTTGTTTTCTTTTATTTCTCTTTGATCTGGTGCGGATGAAATCTCTGGTGATGACTGATTGTTGGATGTACGATGAAGATTGGTGGGGATTTTCTTCAGGCCGTTCGGGGCACTGAAGGATCCCTCCGTCGGAGCGTAGGAGAGTTGTGTGGATGTTGGCTTCTGACTCTCACTTTTCTGGTTTCTTTAACCCTCTGTCACTGGGGTTACTTCCTCCCCAGGCGTGTCAAAAGGAAAACCCTGGTTATTCTTCGTTTTGGCTTAACTATTTTCGGTCTGACAGTACCTGAAACTGTGTGGAGGTGTGCTTCCGCCTCGGGGGTTTATTGGAAGTTGTCAGGGGAGGTACGCTGTGGGGTTGATCTGGTCCTGGGTTCCTCCTGGGGTCATCACCGTCTCTACAGTGTAGTTGCTTGTTTGTGGTGTGGGTACTGGGTTTTTTTTTAGATTAATTGTTAGAGACGTCTTATGACAGACGGTTTAATGACTCTCTAGCGTATATGTATGTATACTTTTAGGATAAAGTTTTTATTTAGTTAAAAATTTCGTTGAAATTTTTCCTTTCTGGTAAGGGGGGAGTTTGTTACGTGTCAAAAGCATTTGATATTAATACTAGTGTTGAATGAGGCATCTAGTGAGAGTGACGCGATAAAATTAATATCAGATTGGCTTTGTTCGTTGCTAGGGAAGAGATAATAACAACGTTTGTTTGTTTGAGAAAAATTTGTATATCAGCTTTTAAAAAAGGCAAGAGTTTTCGTGGGGTGTAAATGACAATCTCGCCATTTATTCTGGTTTGGTGATAGTAAAGAATTGGTTTACTAGCCAGCCGTTCCTGTAGAGGAGTTCATTAAGCAGATGTCATTTTTCCAATGAATATTTATATTCAAGCTGTAAAGCGATCTGGGAAACACGAATACAACGATTGCGAAGTTTATTGCCTGTGAACAGGGTATGTAGTTTAATATGGAATTTGCCTTTTGTTACCTGGAAATTCGATTTATAGCAACAACTATTAGGCGGACAGTATTGGAAAGCTAATCTACCGCAGTATTGAGGGTCGAGGTATAGCAAATGACAGCCGAGGTTGGAACCTGTCAAGCTGACATGTGTTAGGAGTAACGGGACGTATTAAATGTCTGCGAGTATATCGGCACAAAGATAAGTGTGGTAGCTAGAATCTGATGATATTTTTGCATATAAAAACTGTGTAACCATTAGATTTACGAGCGTTTTAAGTTAAACTATTTGGGGTACCCTGCGTGAGGTAGTAATAGTAAAGATGCTAATTGTCTGATCGATGGTAGTAATGTTCGAGTATTAATAAAACCAGCTACAAGTATTGCATTCTTTCATTTTGATAGGGAGTTCAATGATCGTATTGTTATTAGTTGATAGAAAGTGAAGTTACAAGTTTCTTGGCTTATATCAGTATATTTGAGTTTAACTTGTTGGCGCCATTTATAACATCATAAACTAGAATCCGCGACGTCTTCACTGATGCTAGAGACGGGCCTCAAATATACTTTTATAGTGATCGATTGTTAACTAAGAGATATAGCGATGACCTAAAGGTAGGTAAAGGAATTTATAGATAAATATAGCTAACAATCTCTATTATTAATGAAGCTATGAGCTGTCTAGCGATCTACAAACACCCTGTATACATCTTTTTAAATTATTGGGGAAAGTGGCTATAAGAGGAATTAAAACTCCGTGTCTGTTATTGCCGATAATTCGATATTTCATCAGGACTAATCTACAATTACATATAAGAATTTTTCCAAAAGTAATGCTGATATATGTCTACTACGTAAATGAATTTAAAATAATAATTCATTTTGTTTATTTGCATCTTAACGGCTCCGTCAAAATTTGACTGGCCCCGATAACATACTTGTATTTTTAAAGGACCTTGTGAGACGTTTTACCATTGTGCAACTTCTGTAATCAATAACTGAATTTAAAGTAAAAACTTCTACCTTATATTTTAGGGAGTATTTTAGGCAAGGAACGCCTAAGTAGTAAACATAGCATTGTTATAATTATAACATGAGAAATACCTACAGTAAATCATAAATCTTTACTGGATTACAGAGTGCGACAAATCGAGGGTGAGTCATGATCTAATAATGCAACTTTTTGCCGATCAACAATGTTGATATTGTTCTCCGCTCATTCTCGCCCGGGAGGGGGTGCGGGGCAAGAAGCATTTCGTCTTTAGTTACTCCTTACTCGACTATTTACGGGAAGTTCGGCATGGTGCGCGTTTTAGGGTTACTACACCACGGAGTACGGAGCAAGAATTTTTCCATTTATATTCGAGTGGTGATACTTAGAAGTGCTTTGTTGAATTAATGAATGACTGTTTACCCCTATAATGATAAGTAGTTGCTCAATACATTCTGTATTTAAAAGTTTAGTTTTTTACGTATTATACCTACCGTATGTTCATTAAAAGAAACTAAAGTAGGCCTGAATTTTGATGAAGTAGTACTTTAGCCTTTATAATAGAATTAATATTCATAATCTTCCTTAGGTAATGTAAACAAACGCAGATGAATTGTATTGCAGCGTTGTATTGCTGTTTTTAAAACTATCTGTCAGGTTTAAGCTTTAAAAAGTATTGGTCATGGCCTACTGCGAGGTTTTTTAATGAATATATGTACCTACTACTATACTATTGAATTAGAAGTTAGTATTCATGAAAATAGAGTAGACACTGTTACTTAAGTTATGTAAACAATGTGACGCCATTTCAATAATTCAGATGTGCTACATTATTTAAACAAAAATCGTAACTATGATTGTTTTTTTTTATTTGATATGCTTCTTTTAATTTGAAAACTTGCATCAGACGTGTATATTTTAAGTGTTCTTAATGTCCGCTTATTAGGGATGGTTGTCAATTCCCGGACCTACTCTTTTGAACCTAGTTCGTTTGCCGGAGTAGGTGCACCTGGTTCGGCGTTCCTTAAAGAGTAGGTCGCCTGATCCGGCGTTCCTTCAATGAATCAAACCTCTGTGCAACTAAGCCGAACCGCGCCAGCGCGCGGAGCGGCGGACCTCTAAACGGAATGCCGGACTCTCGCACCTAGGAGTGATCCTTCGTTCCTTCAAGGAATCGAACCGTTTTGCACCTATGCCAAGGAGCGCGGAGCGGCCGAACTGTGGAACGGAATGCCGGACTTTTGCTCCTACGAAGCGGATCGAATCGCTCCTCTTTCTCGGACTGCAAAGACGTCGAATTTGAAATCGGAATGGAAATGGATCGACGCGGTTTGCGCTTCGCAATCGTTCGTAACTAACTAGGAACTGCATAATCTACGCAAGGAATTTCAGATTCGGATTCGGAATTGCGGGATCGTAATGGCAATGCCTCGTGTGTTGTGCCAAAATCATAGACCATGTAGGCTACTGTAAGGTATAAATAGAAAAAACGGAAAACATTTCATAATTTTAAATTGTAATAAACATATTTAATTGTAATAGTTTATTGATGCCCTGCTAATGCAATCAAAGAAATAGACGACCCAGCAAAAACTTCCGACCGGAGCCGTCGGATTCAAATCAAAATCACGTCCCCTACATTAACATATGAGTCATAACATGCGACTGTAGGTGCATGCCCATCAGAGATCCGACTCCGACCGCTCCAGCGTCTGGCGAGACCTGCTATATCCCGGTGACCGCGAGCGGAACTGAACCTAGTTTCTTGCACCTAGTTCGGAGTCGGAGTCGGATCAGGTGCACTTGATCCTTTAGCGGAACAGGTTTTACCATCCCTACCGCTTATCTATCCTGGTAAATTTTGGTACTAGGTATTTATTATTTGGTGGGGAATATTTTTATATCTTAAAGAATAGACAACGGACAACGGCACAGTGTTAAATAATATAATTAAAAGTCAAAAGTTGCTCAGATCTCAACATTATTTCAGACAGATGTTCCTCAATAGTCTATTAAAAACGCTTCAAGTTATAGAGTATAAAGAGAATAAATAATAAAACATGGAATTTCATACCCTATATCTTTATTAATGTCAATTATTAAACTAAGGTAAGTTGTGCGCTAAGTCGTAATATTTTTAAGTAAGGAATTCACTGTTTTTCTGCGTCCCATTACTTATGCACCCCCCTGTATATGTATTACACGAAGACACCTAATAAATATATTCCTAAATCTTAATGTTACCTACGTATTTATCTTTAAAAAACTTTAAACTAACAAACAGGTTTCTACCTGTTATTTTAGGTAACGGCTAAATAGTAAACATTATAGCATTGTTATAATATTTTGACGTTTGTTAAAAAATAGTAGGTATCTTGTTATATTAGGATTAAAAGTTGAACTTTGTTGGACGAGCAAATTGTTTGCAATAATTGCGAGTCAAACAGACATTTTTAAACCGAATGAAACATATAATTTTTTCTTCAGCTGAAAATAAATATCGCATAACCAAAAAATAAATATAAATTGACAGTGACGGTTATAAAATCTAAGGCTAGTATTAAAAGTGGACACAAGAGAAAATAGGATTAACTTTTGTTTTTCTTAGGGGGCCATATGGATTGTTTCGACTTGGTCATTACTGTTCTTACTTTTACTAGTGTTACGCGTTATTGTTTACTTTTTATTTTTGCTGAAAAATCAAATTAATCATTTTCGAAGGGAGTTATATAATTCTGTTTTTTCAATGCCTTGATACTTGATTATTCAATTTTAATCAGAAACATCTCCTTACTAAAGTGTCTAACACTTTATTTATTACTGAACAGATCAGTTTCTATTGGCTTATATCGAGGCTTATATGGTTAACTACACAAGTTAAATAGAAGGATTTTTAATATAAATTTAAATAATAGTTTAAATTTCAATATGTGAATATCTGAAGCGTAGGTATTAAAAAAAAAACAAATACTTAACAGCACTTTGGAATAACGATATTTTATTCACTCGTTAAAAACATATTTTTATTCACGTATACTATAAGCAAAATCTCATCTACTCTAAAGTAACCTCATAATTCTCATGCAATGTACGGGAAAAATAATTAGATTCTTTCTTACAAAATATTTCTCATGTGATTTTTGCGAAATAATATTGTTAGGGTTAACTTGTAAATAAGTTTTATAAAGAAGCAGGAATAAGAATAACTGTATGGCGCAAGCGCACATTGTTTGACCAGGGTTTTTCACTTACTTTCTTGATGCCATAGTAACCCCCAAACAAATGGTAAAATTAACCTACCCTCATATAATGAAACATGGTAATTGCAACTTATTAGATCACCAGTGAAAAATAGTATATTGCAATATAAGGTTGGTAAGTGCGCATTAAGAAACGAAAATAATTTGAAATTTTCAAGATACTCGTAGTCGTCTATAGTTTCAAATTACAAAATAGAGTCACTGCTAGATATTCAAATTTGTAAAAATTTCGATGTAAAATATTTACGTCATCTTCATGTTTCATTAATAAAAGAAAAGTAAAAAAAAAACGAATGCGCAATTTTCAGAATGAGACAGTGCCAAATGCTACGAAAAACCTGACAAGAATATGTTATTTACAAAATTATTAGGAAATGAACTCATATTTGGTAACTAAAAAAAGTAAGAAAATAAAATATATTTTAATTTTTACATTTTATAGCAATTTTTAGTTCAAACATAGATAAGGGGCATTAAGACAAATCGACTGCACTAGATAGAGCTGTTAGAACACTGAAATTTTGTTCAGTTCAAAAATTCGGAATTTCAAACTTTAAATTATTGCTATCTTATAACAATATTTAAATAAATTACACTGGTATTTTATTTATTTTTTCTAAGTTACGGAATATATTGGCTTTTTACAGTCGAAGAACAATTATATTGTGACCAGATCACAAAAAATTCTTACGCTACTCAATCTTCCTCACTATGAGACCACTAGGGGCTTGGATGAAGATCTGAAGTCACAGGCCATAACAAAGTTCAAAGGTAACTAACTGTTCGTTTATTTATTAATTTTCTGTTAATAATTTTAAATAGCTAAAGGTCAAAAATTTCGTTCTATGATCGATTTTATAAATTTAAATATGTTTTAAAAGACAAATGTGAAACCTATGTAGAGTGTGTTCGTGGATGAAGTATCACACTCTTGTAAACTTTCTTATTTTGGACAAAATGTCACTCTTAAAATTTTGTAGGTGATGTAAGCGCCAATAATCTACAAACTTCCAGGAGACCATCCTCGGATGTTATTAATGATGTACCCCACACTGAAGTAAATTTTGACGTTACTGATAGTGCACGCTACACAGAAGTAAATTTTGATGATGAATCAGTTGTTTTTGAAACATCTGGTAGTGAGTATTTCCCATCAGATATTGAAACCGATGAAGAGGAGCCTCTCTGCAATAATAAGAAAAAGCACTCAAGTAAAAGTAATTTGCATGATACAGAAGTTGAAGAAAAAGCAACAGATAGCACAAAGAAGCAACAGATACCCAATAAAGACATAGAAAACAAAGTGATAGCAAGTGAAACAGACAATGAACCTATCACCCATACAGATGAAATGCCAGATCACTCTTCACATGAAGTTCATATAAGGGTATCTTCTAAAACAGAAGATGGACGAAGAAAACGAGACAAGGTGTATTGTTGCCTTTACTGTAATAAATTGTTACAAGAACTTTCTAAACACTTATTGAGAAAACATTCCGATGAATTGGAAATTCAAAAATTAATGGCAAAATCTAAAGGAGATCTAACAAGAAGGCAGGGATTCATTCACCTTGGTAAAGTTGGGAACTATTACCATAACTGTGAAGTGCTGAAACGAAAACGTGGAGAATTGCTTTTAGCTCGTCTGCCTACTCCTAAAGAGGCTAAATGTCATACGTATAAAGATTATGGTCCTTGTCCTGATTGCTTAGCATTTATGCTAAAGCGACACCTGTGGCATCACTTAAAGCTTCATTGTGAAGCAAAAGAAAATAGAGAAAATGTTCTTGCTCGTCGTAAACCTATTTTTGAGAGTAATATGCTACTTATGCATACATTTTCAGAAATAATACCTTCCATGGATTTTGGTAAATATATTCTCTCTGTCTTAAAAGACGACAACATTTCATTAATTTGCAGACAAGATCAATTGATAGTTAAATTTGGTGAAATTCAGTTTGAAAAATACCATACCACACAATCTGAATTAATTAGACAGTCTATGAGACAATTGGCACGATTAGTGTGTGAATTAAGGAAGGTTGATGCACCTAAAGTTTGGCTTTCACAATGGTTAAATCCAGCAACTTTCGATACTATCGTGTCTGCCGTAAAAAATATTTGTAAGGTACAATGCAGTGTAAAATCAAGACCTCAGTTTAATACCCCATCATTAGCATTAAAAATAGGCCATCATTTAAGAAAATGTGTTGCAATTGAAAAAGCTCAATTTCTTCGCAAGAATGACACAAATGCTATTCAGATTTTAAATAATTTCCTTAATCTAATGGATATTGAATGGACATCACGAATATCATCAAATGCACTGAGAACTTTATTTGACAGAAAATTAAATGCTGTTGAATTATTACCACTTACAGATGACCTCGTAAAGCTCAATAAATATCTCAACAATAAGTTGAGTGAATACAAAGCACTACTAATGGAGACTCGTACTTATCAAAATTGGGGTAATTTGGCTGCAACAGTTTTATGCAAAATAACATTATTTAACAAAAGGAGATCGGGGGAGATATCACGAATAACTATTTTAAATTACTCTTCGAGACCAAATTGGCATCAGCAAGGTACTTCCGAATTTCAAAATACCTTCACAGATTTAGAACAAAAATTGGCAAATAGACTAACAATAGTTCAAATTAAAGGAAAAAGAGGAAGCACCGTTAATGTTTTGGTAACAGATGATGTCAAGGAATCAATAGATTTACTTATCAAATATAGAAGCGATTTCGTGTCTAAAGAAAATCCCTACCTATTTGCACGAATTTCACCTTCTATGGACTACATAAGAGGACATGATTGTCTCAGAAAATTCGCCAATGAAGCAGACTTGGCTCAACCTGAATTAATTAAGAGCACTAAATTAAGGAAATACATTGCCACAGTATCCCAGATATTCAACCTAAGTGAAAAGGAAACTGATTGGCTAGCTAGACATTTAGGGCACGATATACGAATACATAGGCAATTTTATAGACTTCATGAATCATCCATTGAGTTAACAAAAATTTCCAGAATACTTTTAGCTGTTGAAAATGGACATGCTAATAAGTTTAAAGGAAAAAGCCTGGATGAGATAAATATCTCTGGTAAGTGATTATCAAACATTTGAATGTTTGTTATTAATTTTTAATTCTGTATTTGCAGATCTTCCTGAATTAGAAGCAGAAGAAGAAGATGTTGTAGAGGAAGATAATGCCCAGAAGAAGGAAATTGTAGAAGAATATAGTAATGATATGCAAACAGAGGAATGTAGTGATGATATACTAACAGATGAAGCTCCAAATGAACATGAAAAGGAAAAAGGTAGCAAAAAAGAACAACAAAATAATAAAAACAAGAAAAAGAAACAGATTTTGAGAAGACCTTGGAATGATGAAGAAATAGCGGCAGTTCTGAAATTTTTTCGAAATTCTATTAAAAAGGGTATCACACCTGGCAAGGCACAATGTTCCGAGTGTATTGAAATTAATCAGGTGTTACGTAATAGATCCTGGAAAGATGTCAAGTACTTCGTTTACAATTATCACAAGAAAATAAACAAAAGGAGATAATACTTAAGCTGTTTTTTATTTTATTTACTTTTTATGGAGTTGCAGTGGAAGAGGAACTAAGAGACTGACCATTTTACCATTAAGATTTTCAACAGTTGCGATTTTATATGCAGCAAGATACAACTTCTTTAGAAAGTTCTAACTCTGTAGGTCTGTAGCAATAGGTACATTTTGTAACTAATATTTGTACTAACTGTTATATTTAAAATGAATGTGGCAATCAATTTCCAGAGTGTAGCTACTTTTACGCATTATCCAAACTTGCATGGCAACTTGATTTTTCATAAAAGTGGAAATATAATATGCAAAACAGTTTACCTCATCACAATTAACAATTTGTGAGAATAATTAACTTAAAAATTCATAAAGTTGAAAGTTGAATGCCACCTATTCAGACATAATAATTATGCATCAACATTAATGTATGTGTATCTCACCTGCATGTAAAATTACAATATTTTGACACCACTATGGAAAATGTTAATTGACAATAGAATTATTCTACACTGAGGTGATTTAAAAACATGATAGATTGTGCCATGACATTTTTGTTTTAGTGTATCAAACTTAACAGCCATTTGAATCAAATAAGTGTGCATTGACAGTGCAACTTGTCAGTTTATAAAATAAACTTCCAACTGTCAAATGTTAGTATTCTCCAGTTAATTAAAATTTAAAAAAAAATAACTAACGTTTGATGGTTAAAAAAGCTTGTGTCTTGTTTGAAGCTGATTTAATAAATCATTAATGTAAAACAGAAATTTTGAGGCTCTCTCTCTGACCTGCTTTTAAATAATCTCATGGTATTAGTCTCACTTCCAAAAGTTCTAACTCTATAATTTATTGTTTTTGGGTATTTCTATATAGATATGAACCTTTTCTTATAATTTGTTCTTACAGGTATCTGCATCCATTGCATATGTTGTGTACACCTTGTATGTATTAGTTCTTACAATAACTTGTTCTCAAAATCGAACATAGGTAACTAAGGGCCTATTTCATAATCAAATTTAAAGCTTCATTTAACTAAAGTGACATTAGATGTGCATAGTGACATGTGCTACATGTGGCATCATGCACACTCTTAACATTACTTTAGTTAAAATTAGATTTAAAATTCATTATGAAATCGGCCTTAATATTCTGCTTTCAATTTTAGGTATTCCGTCATTATTTCTATAATATAAAGGTAAATACCTACATAATAAGGCTGCAATTCTGCAGAAACCAACGTCACCATACAAGATTTTCATCATAAAATTACAATATGATAACGTCAAATTTGAAAATCGTAGTCTGTCATATTTAAATTTTAAATTCGTATCTATGTTAAAATCTTCTTAAGGTAATTTGGTGACCAGAAATCAGCAGAAATGTCAATATAATGTTAAATCCATATGTTCAGTTTTCAGAACGACCTAATAGTATAGCTGTGTTCCTATGTTAGAAGAAATATACTTAGTTTAAAAGATTAGTGATTTCACTTATTGGATGAAATTCACGCTTGAACGCACAGCGCAAATCCTATTCCTATTTCTTTTTATACCATTAACATTAAGATTGTGCGGCAGCAACTCTGATGTGTACTTATCAGTATGCTAGTCCATACTGATAGTACACCTCAGAGTTGCTGTCGTATAAACTTATGGTATAGAAAGAAATAGGAATAGAATGTGCGCTGTGCGTTCAAGCGTGAATTTCATCCAGTAATCGAAATCAATCATCCTTTAAACGTTTAAACTATATTTGAAGTACCTACCTATTTTTCTTACATTTTTGTACTTATAAGAAATAGAATAATAAAAATGTGTTTATTTATTTATTTTATTTAAATTGCTTACAGAATAACCCCAGTTACATGTGAACAATACAAAATGGAAATACAGTGATTTGCTTTTTTATTACTTACTTACTTACTTACTAATACTTACTCATTTACGTATGTATGAACTTCATCACAAGCCTTTCTAGTTGTGGTGTAAAAGTTGAGTATGCTTCTGTCATCTTCTTTTCTTTTGCAGTTTTTCCCCATTACTAACTTTAGCTTCATAGACTTTTCTGGTTGTTGCGTTCTCCAATTCTGTGTACATGTCCCCGCCATCCCGACTGATTTTCTTTTATAATTTCTTTCACAATGCTTGCATTTTCCAGTATGTTCCATTTCTTATTCTATCTAGTATTGTTTTCTTTAATCAATCTATTTTGGATTTTTAATGTTGTTTACTATTCACTTGCATGTGTCATTATTGGGATGCCTGTTTCACTCCATAGAATTTTTTACACATTTTTATTGCATTTCTGGAGAAACTCAAAATAAGGACAAAGTCTTACAGACTACACATTGTATATTATTTTCTACCAAATTAGTTTTAAGTCTTTTTCAGATAAAATTCCTCAGAGCCAAGTACATTCCAGTAGGTACATTCCATTAAAATAATTTGAATTTAGTTGTAGAATTTCATTAAACAGGAAATATTTTATTATGCTCTTATAGACATATAGAATAAAATCTTGTCAAGAATTTCGCTTTTCTGTAGTTGCCACAGTTATATAAATGTGGTAGATTAATCATACAGTCATTTCTACATTAATTGTGACAAATTCTTAACACATGATTTGCATATTAATCGTTGAAGATTTTTAACACGTCATGGTCTGCATTAATTGTGGAAGATTCTTAACACATTTCATGGTCTGCATTAATTGTGGAAGATTTTTAACACATGTCATGGTCTGCATTGATTGTGGAAGATTCTTAACACATTTCATGGCCCCCATTTGTTCTGGAGGATTTACAAAAACCTCTTTTTCTCACTAACAAAGGAGTGTTTCAAAAAACGGTTGATACTGCCACCTACATGGCTTACTGTGAACGTTTCGCAGCTGTTATCTTGGAAGCCTCCAGAGTGTGGTGTGAAGTTTGTCCTCCACTGCTAATGTAATGCCTGTACGTGTGTGTGTGTGTGTGTGTGTGTGTGTGTGTGTGTGTGTGTGTGTGTGTGTGTGTGTGTGTGTGTGTGTGTGTGTGTGTGTGTGTGTGTGTGTGTGTGTGTGTGTGTGTGTGTGTGTGTGTGTGTGTGTGTGTGTGTGTGTGTGTGTGTGTGTGTGTGTGTGTGTGTGTGTGTGTGTGTGTGTGTGTGTGTGTGTGTGTGTGTGTGTGTGTGTGTGTGTGTGTGTGTGTGTGTGTGTGTGTGTGTGTGTGTGTGTGTGTGTGAACAGAATATCTCAAAAACGAAAAGAGATGTGACGTTGAAACTTCACATATAAGTTTTGTGTACTATCTAGATGCGACAGCAGGATTTTAAAGAAAATCTCATAACCGAAGTACGTTGTTTACTCTTCTGAATTTTCAAAAACGGCTCTAACAATTTTTTTCAAACGATTCATGTTTATCACATTTTTAATGTGTATTGATGTGAGATAGGTGATTTTCCAGTTGAATACCTCTAATTTTTTAAAATTAACTTCAATTACAAAATACAAATTAAATTTAAAGCAAAAATATTTGATATTTTAAATGTCATTTGGTGATGATTGGATTCAGAAAGTTATCTAAAATCTAAAAGTGCGATAATATACAGGGTGTTTTATTGGAAAATCAAAAGTGGGCATCACTTCAGCTGAAACTGGAAGTGAAAAATATTATTCGTATATCAAAGAGTTCAGAAGCTTATTAAGTATATATGATGTACTCGAAAATAAAGAAAAATGGTGTTGTACCATCATCATACTACACTTGGTATAATATTATAAGAACTATTAATTTACTCGATTACATTCAAAGGTTACTTGAAAAGATGTTGCATAGGAAATAGGTAGGATATTTTCTGAAGCAACATGTTAGAGGGCTAACTTTGTAGATTTAATTAACTAAATCAATAGTTCGACTGATATTCGGGGGACGAACGAACAAAACAAGTAATTTTCTAAGCAATTTAAAAAAAAATGGTTGTATGTATTAATCTATATCTATACAGGGTGAGTCAATAGTACGGGAGGCTCGATTGCACTTAAGCCATTAAAGATATCGAAATGAGCCAAGTGTTTTAATTTTACAGGGTGTTCCGTTTTTTCAGGGCAGTATTCAACTTAATTTTTTTAAATAGAACGCCCTTTATATTTTTAGAAATATGGGTTTATCTTTTTCTAGGACTTATAAAAAATTTTCCTTTTTGGTATTTGCTTCAACCGTTTGGAATTATTTGATTTTTTCTGTAAAAACGTGCGTTTACGGACACTTATTCAAAAAATCACAGGGATCTTGATCGTAGAGATATCTAATTGAGATTTTGCTCATGACTAAACAACTTTTTGGAGTATCATTTGGCAATAAGAACTTTACTTAGTTGTGACACGTTACCTTTTCGAAACTTTGAAGGGCATAACTTTATTTTTTCAAAGGTCACCCCCTATATTTTATTGCTTAGTGGTCTTTAACCTCTTATTTTACATCTTTTTTATCCGATATGTCCTATACCAAAAATTGACAGTTTAGGAGATATTAGGATTTCTTTAAAAATGCACAGATTTCTCATCTGTACCTACCGAGTGTGCCATGGAAAACAAATGAATTATAGTTTGACAGACGTCATAATTGCGTCACATTTTTAATTTCTCGAGAAAATAAAATTAACACAAAATGTATTTAGAGAAAGTAATAGATACCCCCATAGAAGACACACAAAAGTTAGATCTCTGAAAAGTGCAAAACATGTTTTTATGATATCCAGAAGTATACATAAGTACCCAAAAATTTAAAATAATAATAGTAAACTTAGAGTTATTTATTTATGGCAAATAGCACTTAGAATTACATAACATGTTCAAAATGACGACCACTCTGGGTTATGCATTCGTCAATTCTTCTTAAAAACGACGGCTTCAAGTGTGACAGCGTCAAAGCTATGAAAAGCTTCTGTAATTCTTTGGTGCACAATTTCCTTAGTAGTGACTTCGGTTTCATACACCCGATCGTGGACGAAACCCCAAAGAAAAAAATCTGGTTTCGTTAGGTCAGGCGACCTGGGAGGGCATGGCACTGGACCTCCCTCCAATCCAGCGTCCCTCAAATTCGCCGTCCAAATACTCCCTTACAATACGACTATTATGTGATGGGACAACGTCATGTTGAAACCGCATTCGTCTTCATACATCCAAAGGCAAATCATCCAGATACAATTGAAAATCGTTTTGGAGAAAGTGCAAATACGATTCTCCACGGGCCGTCAAAGAAATACGGGCCAAGAACCCTATTACCCACTATAGGTACCACCCCAAACATTATAACCATCGATGTTGGTGGTCGAGTGTTCGAAGGAAATGGGAGATTGGAGTGTCGTAGTAATAAAAGTTGCGAATATTCACTTTTCCATCTTTTTTAAATGTCGCCTTATCCGTAACTAGCACGTTATTGAAAAAAATGTTTTCCTGCTGTTCCATATTTCGGGTCTGTATAAACAAAATTTGTCTAGCGACATAGTCGTCTTTACTTAGGCGCTGTACTAACTGGACATGGTACGGATGTAATTTGTTTTTGCGGATAATCCTAGAGGCACTGGTTTGAAAAATTCGCAGTTGTTGACTTACGGCTGGGGAACTTGTGTGCGAGTTTTCTACCACACTTTGCACTACCAGATCTTCATTTTCCCCCTCGGTCGCTGGGTTTCGCTGACGGTGTTTCTCATACTGAACACTGCCCGTTTCTTCAAATCTTGCTTGGACATTTCCGAAGTCTCTTGCTCTTAGATGCCTCCTACCGGGATATTTTTGCGCATGAATTCTAAACGCTAGTAATATGTTTCGCTCATGTTTACCTAATACATAAACCATATTCACCATTTCATCTTTCGTTAATTTCATTTTCCCGACAAATAAAAACGTGAGATAAAAAAAGTGCAATTTTGATATGTGTCAAACAATAACTCGTGAACACTTGTTCCCATGGCACACTGGGTAGGTATAAATGAGATATTTGTGCATTTTTCAAAAAATCCGAATTATCTCCTAAACTATCAATTTTTGGTATAGGACATGTCGGGCATAAAAATTGTAAAATGAGATGCTGAATACGCCTCAGCAATAAAATACAGTGGGTGCCAATTGAAAAAATAAAGTTATGTCCCAAAGCCCAAAGAAGTACGAGAACTATTTTATGACAACTTGAACGATATAATACACGACATACCTACTAGAGACAAAATATATGTCATGGGTGACCTAAACGCAAGGATTGGCAATGGCAGTATACCGGGAGTAATGCAAAGATTCAATGAAGACGTTGTAAATGATAACGGAGAAAAACTAATAGCATTATGCGCCCAAAATCAGATGCGCATCAATAATACATTTTACGAACATGAAATGAAATACAAATATACATGGTCTAATTCCCGGGGACAAAATTCTGTTATTGATTACATAATCACAAATAGAAACATCCACCCTAAGCAGATCTTGGATGTAAGAACTCTGAACTCGGTAAATGTAGGCACCGATCATAATCTTCTTCTATGTAGATTTAGAACTAACGTGAAGGTAAAAAAACAAAAACCACCTGAATACATAACAAAATTCAACATTGAATCATTAACGAATGAGAGTACCAAATATTTATACTCACAAAGGTTAACAGAGAAAATTAATCTTAACTGCATAACAAAAAAGGACACTACCGACGAAGCATGGGAAAAACTAAGACTACACATACTAATGAGCGCTAAAGAGGCACTAGGAACCAGGAAAGTTAACATTAACGGTAAACAAAAGAACACACCCTGGTTTACCGATGACGTCAAAACATTGGCTCAAGAAAAACGATCGGCATATATTACATACAGAACAAACAAAACACCGGAAGAGTATGAACGGTACAAAATAACGGGTGTTCAAAAACAGTCGTCATCCCAGTAGGTTTTGACTTCAGAAACGTATGTCTATTAAAATTGAGAAAAAATGAGCTATGACAGTACTCAATGACGTTTCATTGTGTTGCACGAATTAATCAAAGACATAACAGTTTGTTTTTCAAAGCAACTGGGATGACGACTGTTTATGAACACCCGTTAGTAAGAAACAGAGTAAACTCCCAAATAAACACACTGAAAAAAGAATAATGGGCTAACTTTACAAGAGATATGGAACATGACCTTTACGGAGGCCAAAAGAAAGTATGGAACATGTTGAGAAACCGAAAGAAGCCAATAAATGAATATATACAAACGAGTACCATACCAAACAACGAATGGATATCCTATTTTAAGAGACTATACGAATCAAATGCAGATGGACTTGCCGAAGAGCAAGAAGATGAAGAAACCGAAAGTTTACCGGACAATAACATTATTGAAATTACACAAAAAGATGTAGAAACCGCAATATCAAAAATTAAAAACAGAAAATCTGCAGGCCCGGACCTAATTAGTAACGAATTAATTAAATACGGGGGCAAAGCATTAATTAGTGAACTAACAACACTATTTAAGAAAATTATTGAAATCGGAACCATACCCGAAGAATGGAGAACAAGCATAACCATCCCTATATTCAAAAGAGGCTGTAAGAAAAACCCGGAAAACTACAGAGGGATAAGTCTCCTAAACAATGTATCAAAAGTAATGACGAAGATTTTAGCGGATAAATTAACGCTTGAGATAAAAATGACCGATGAACAACAGGGTTTCCGACAGAACAGGTCCACCACCGACGCTATATTTATATTACAACTAGTGGAAAAGTCAATAGAATTTAACAAACCACTATTCCTTTGTTTTATCGACCTAACACAGGCGTTTGACAGGATACTTCTCTCTGACGTACTAAAAATTTTACAGGAAAATAATATCGACCCTAACATCATACAAGTAATAAAACAATTGAATACTAGTAATAAAACCAGAATACGAATAAACAACACTCTGACAGAAGAAATACCAATAGCGGCAGGCATACGACAAGGAGACAGTCTTAGTCCCAAACTTTTCAATCTAATTATGGATCAGATTATCAAAAGCGTTAATGAAATGGAAGCTGGATATAAAATGGGAAACCAGAAGATAAGAATACTGTGCTATGCTGACGACGCGGTCATCGCAGCAGAAAACGAAGACGATCTACAGATTCAAAGTAACAGCGGAGAAATTTAACATGAAAATATCCATGGAGAAAACAAAGTCTATGACCATTTCCAAAGATCCTATTCGATGCAAACTAGCTATTGATGACAAGGTTATCGAACAAGTCATGAGTTTCAAATATTTAGGAGTTGAGATAACCAGTAACAGAAACACTAACCAGGAAGCACGAATCCAAGCAAACAAAGCTATTGCAGTCTCCGGCTACCTCAATGACATAATATGGCGCAATAAACACATGACCGTCGACGGTAAAGTTAGAATCTACAAAACCTGTGTAGTACGTCCAATTTTAACATACGCTGCTGAAAGTCGCGCGGACACTTTCAAAACCAAACAAATAATGAGAACATGAAACAATTTTTTGGCTTAGCCTAATTGTTTCGCCATTTATCCAATTATTTCAGGCTTAACCTGTATATTTTTAGTTGAATTATAAATCCTTTTGCATTTCGAATTCGTAAATTTTCCAAACCAACGCATTTTGTACCTGCATCAAGTTCTTATCGTTTGCGCAATGCCCTCTCTGACCCGCGCTATCTCTTATCAGAGTGCGAGCCTTCCTCGAGGAAACGAAATTGTCGTCCGGGGCACTCATTCTTTTCACCTCGGGCAGCGCATTTCGCGCGGCCGAGATTTTATGTTAATTATATTAAATTACGTGCGCTCAACCAATTTCAATGAGCAATGTGTTTTCTAAGGGCTGATTATTATCAGGTACGATTGCGCTTTTCTGTCTTATTATCCCCATAGTAATTACATTTTTTGTTAGCTCTTAATTACCAGTTCCGTTTCAACAACGAGTTTATCTCGGAGGCCAAGCCTTATCGCACTTTCGACACCTGCTGGGTTCGGCGTTTTGCGGCCTTTTGAAGATGCTTTTGCTGCCTTTTTGGGATGCTTCAGCAGCAATTTTCTGCGCATCCTTGGCGATTCCAACAAGGGTTGTAGCCGTTCACGTCCAGCTTATTTTGCGAGGTTAGTTGTGCTGTTCCGAGATTTATCGTGTTTTTGATAACTGGTTTCTCCATTTATACATTTTAAACCCGTCAATATTTAAAACTTAAATTCATACGTTTTGCAATTATTAAAATGTAATGTTCAATTTGATACATGCTCTTGCTTTTTACATTAAATTTTCATGCTTATAGTTAATTATGCACAGTTATAAATTTTGCTATTTTTGATGTGTGTTTCGACCCTATGTAAAAGGTACAGTCACGCTATTTATTTTCAATAGCCTAACAGAAGGTTTTATTAGATGACTGTGATAAGCTTATCCCACGAGTGTTTTTGTTAAAGTTATTAAAATAACCCGAAAGGGGTTCTTAATTTTATGCGTGTCGCAACCTTCAGTTAAGATACACAATTGTGTTATTACATTATTTACATTTTAATTATCCTGATTATTGGTTACTGACTCTTCAAAACTTTTATTAATGATTAATTAAACGCTAGTCACTTGTAGTTTATTTTTTTTTCTTATTATTTGGAATCTTTTGATTTCTGGCGCCCATTTCCATTTTCCTTTCCTTTTTTTGAAGACATTCCAGGGTACATAGCTGATGATCTGAACCTACGATCTAAGGCCGCCGATATTTGAGCTAGTCGGCCATTGCGGTGAGTAAGTAACAGTTTTTCTGAGCTACCGTGGTGTATAAACGATAAGGGGGTTGATCTGCGATTGTACTACCTTTGATTATTATTAGTAATCAATCGCAGGTTGGCTTTTTTATTGTTTCACTGGCGACCAACGCTATGGGGCTCTCGATTTTGGTAGTTACATCAGCTGTGTTTACCTGGATGTCTTTATTTATCAATATTTAATTTTATACTCATTTTCCTTTTCACTTTTGTTTAAATTTTTACCTCTTATGCATTTTGTAATTTTCACATCTTGTTGTAGTGCACGTATTTATATTTGACTTTCTTTTCTTTTCCTTTCTTTACGTATCCTTTCGTTCGGTTGTTTATTGACTTTTCTTCCCTCATCTTTCTTGACGAATGATTGGTTTAGCGGTATGTTTATGGGTAGTGTGATGGACTTTGTTGAAAGGGTATGCTTTGGTGAATGACGTTTCTGAATGGTTTCTTTGATTGGTTGCGTGTGTGCTTTGGTAGTGTGGTATGTTTGGTTTTTCCTTATCCTTCCTTTGGTTGCGTATCGGTGGGTCGAGGGCCTGCGTGAATTACTTATGCGGTTTGGTGTAGTCTACTCCATTTTTGGGATTTTTATTTACTTGCCTCACCGTACTTGTGTTTACTAAGGGTCTCGACGGGTTGTTTCCGGGTTGTTTTTTCTGGCTTTTAATTTTTTTGAATGCGATTATTATGCATTTCCTTTTTGGATGCGATTTTTGGATGCGAGGCTTTTGTTGGCTGCGTCCGATGTGAGGCAGTCCTCGTTTTAGGCCCCTGTTCGGTGTAAACAGGGTGTCTATATTTTTTCTGTGTCCGATGTGGTGCAGGTTTTTCTTCTGTTAGACGTGACAGGAGATATTTTTTGCGTCGGTTTAGATGCGCTATTGCATCTTGTTATGCATTTTTTTCTATGCAATTTTTTGCGTCTTTTTACGCATTTGTCTGAGTGCGGATTTTCCCTTACGATTGAAGGCGGTTTGCTTTTTTGTGTTTCCTCTTCTTTAAGCGTGTCCATGTCTCCGTAAACACGGGTCACGGCATGGAATGGTAGACCTAGCCAGTCGAAGCTTGGATGAGTGGGTGTGGCAGCGTGAGTTTTTCCGAACTCTGGTTTTTTGGTTCATTTTCCTCTTCTTTCCTTTTCTCTTTTCCTTATGTCCCGTTTTCTCTTCTGTTTTTAAAAGTTGCTGTAGGGTATGTTCCCTATGGATCTTGCATTCTAGTGCTTTTCACTTTCCTTTTTCTTGCCATTACTTCCGTCTCATTTGAGGATTTTTTCAAAAGCGCTTCGCTTATTTGAATTTGGACTATGGTATTATAGGATATTGTGACCGTGGAAACACCTACAGTGTCTCTTTTAAAAACTTGTTTTTTGTGCTTTTTGTTTCTTGCTAGGGTGGTAGGTTGGGCACGCAGGGAAGGTCACGATAGGAAGCACTTTTATCTTGCTTTCTCTTTTAAGCAACGCTAGCAGTTGGGCTCGTTTCTTTCCATATTTTAGGATATTTTTTTAGAGTGCTTTCCCCATCCGTGCTTGTGTTCGCTTAGTACCTTGACCGATTTGATTTTCAGATCGTTGTTCATGGCTTTTTAGCTGTTGTTTTTATGTGATTTTTTTTTGAGACGAGTTTATACTTGTTTGGGGTTTTTTAAATTTTATTGTTATTTGGGTTGGTTTTTCGGCCTTGTGGAGATTTCTGGGGGTTGGGGCTAGCGATTGTGTTGCCATCCGACTCAGTGAGGGAGCTACATTCAGTCCGTCACCGGCGCGCTTTTTCCATCTAGCTGCGACGACTGGCTGAATGCCCGAGCGGGGTTTGGTGGTGTTGCGGTTGTTCCCTCCGGCTTCTGGGGTCTCTACCTAAATTCGGGGCGGTTATGGTTTTTAGGATGTTTTCCTGGGTTTTCACCCGAATCTTTTTTCGCAGTACTTACTGTGTTTCATTTTCAAGATAATTTTTTTACTCTCATACTTTTTGATGTTGGGTTATCTTAGATTTGGAGTGAGTGATGATGATGCGGTTCGAGTTTTTCGGATGTTTGTAGTTTCGGATGTTTGTAGTAAGGTGGATTGTGTCCTATGTGATGCAGTCGGTTTTTGCTGTGTTTAGCAGTTTTTTTAGGCTTCTGTCCGGTTTAGACAGAACGTCTATTTTTTTTTGGCGGTGTCCTATGAGGTGCCCCTGTTATTTTTAAGCCGATTTATAAGGGTTGTTTCCCTTGGCTTATCTTCTCGAAAGAGGATTTTTTCGATAGCGTTTCGCTTTTGGTGTTGGCATCATCGATCTCATTCTGAAATTCTTTGGTTCCCTACATTTTTTTTAATGTTTTCATATTTAAACCTTTTTATTTCTTTTGGCCGTGGGGAGTGAAACAATTTTTTGGCTTAGCCTAATTGTTTCGCCATTTATCCAATTATTTCAGGCTTAACCTGTATATTTTTAGTTGAATTATAAATCCTTTTGCATTTCGAATTCGTAAATTTTCCAAACCAACGCATTTTGTACCTGCATCAAGTTCTTATCGTTTGCGCAATGCCCTCTCTGACCCGCGCTATCTCTTATCAGAGTGCGAGCCTTCCTCGAGGAAACGAAATTGTCGTCCGGGGCACTCATTCTTTTCACCTCGGGCAGCGCATTTCGCGCGGCCGAGATTTTATGTTAATTATATTAAATTACGTGCGCTCAACCAATTTCAATGAGCAATGTGTTTTCTAAGGGCTGATTATTATCAGGTACGATTGCGCTTTTCTGTCTTATTATCCCCATAGTAATTACATTTTTTGTTAGCTCTTAATTACCAGTTCCGTTTCAACAACGAGTTTATCTCGGAGGCCAAGCCTTATCGCACTTTCGACACCTGCTGGGTTCGGCGTTTTGCGGCCTTTTGAAGATGCTTTTGCTGCCTTTTTGGGATGCTTCAGCAGCAATTTTCTGCGCATCCCTGGCGATTCCAACAAGGGTTGTAGCCGTTCACGTCCAGCTTATTTTGCGAGGTTAGTTGTGCTGTTCCGAGATTTATCGTGTTTTTGATAACTGGTTTCTCCATTTATACATTTTAAACCCGTCAATATTTAAAACTTAAATTCATACGTTTTGCAATTATTAAAATGTAATGTTCAATTTGATACATGCTCTTGCTTTTTACATTAAATTTTCATGCTTATAGTTAATTATGCACAGTTATAAATTTTGCTATTTTTGATGTGTGTTTCGACCCTATGTAAAAGGTACAGTCACGCTATTTATTTTCAATAGCCTAACAGAAGGTTTTATTAGATGACTGTGATAAGCTTATCCCACGAGTGTTTTTGTTAAAGTTATTAAAATAACCCGAAAGGGGTTCTTAATTTTATGCGTGTCGCAACCTTCAGTTAAGATACACAATTGTGTTATTACATTATTTACATTTTAATTATCCTGATTATTGGTTACTGACTCTTCAAAACTTTTATTAATGATTAATTAAACGCTAGTCCCTTGTAGTTTATTTTTTTTTCTTATTATTTGGAATCTTTTGATTTCTGGCGCCCATTTCCATTTTCCTTTCCTTTTTTTGAAGACATTCCAGGGTACATAGCTGATGATCTGAACCTACGATCTAAGGCCGCCAATATTTGAGCTAGTCGGCCATTGCGGTGAGTAAGTAACAGTTTTTCTGAGCTACCGTGGTGTATAAACGATAAGGGGGTTGATCTGCGATTGTACTACCTTTGATTATTATTAGTAATCAATCGCAGGTTGGCTTTTTTATTGTTTCAAACAGCGGAAATGAAGACGTTAAGAGCAATACGTGGCGTGACCCTACGAGACCAAATTAGAAGCCAAACCATACGCCAAGAGTGCAACACCCAAGATATTGTAAAATGGGTAAGAACAAGACGCCGACACTGGAGAGACCACGTCGACCGAATGGAAGATGATCGATTGGCGAAATGGGCAAAAACACAGAAACCAAACACGAAACGTCCAATAGGAAGGCCGCCAAAACGGTGGAAGGATTGCTGGACGTCCATATCCCAGGAAATATGAACGGGAAAATTGGAAATTACAGGACATACGTCCTAAATTAAGTGGAAGAAGAAGAAGAAGTTATGTCCCTTCAAAGTTTCGAAAAGTCAACGTGTCACAACTAAGTAATCCCACAACGCAAGCAAGCGTTCTTATTGCCAAATGATACTCCAAAAAGTTGTTTAGGCATGAGAAAAATCTCAATTTGATATCTCTACGATCAAGTGCCCTGTGATTTTTTGAATAATAAGTGCCCGTAAGCGCACATTTTTACAGAAAAAATCGAATAACTTCAAAATTTTAAGGTCCCAGGTGGTGTAGCTTGAACAGGCGTCCACGTTCGATCAGGAGAGTTAAGCAATGCTCTCTCTGGTGAGAACTTGGATGGGAGTTCCACGGCTGCTTCTCCCGGCATCTCGTGGTACGGCTGCCACGGAAAAAAGTTGGCTCCGGTTGTCATAATAACATTATGGCAGTCGTTAGTGGGGTTGGAAGTCCCCATAAAATGTACAGTGACGGCTATTATAATTGGCATAACGGCTGTGGCTGAGTGCGTAATAAAATAAACGGCTGAAACAAATTTCAAAAAATAAACTTTTTTATAAGTCTTAGAAAAAGATAAATTCATATATTTAAAAATGTACAGGGTGTTCTATTTAAAAAAAATAAGTTGAATACTGCCCAGAAAAAATGGAACACCCTGTATAATAAAAAATAATTTTACAAACTGCACCATAACTTCTTATATATAGTGGAACTTGGCTCATTTCTATATCTTTAACGGCTTAAGTGCAATCAAGCTTTCCAGTACTGTTGACTCACTCTATATACAGTGTGTCCCAGATCGAGTGGGATTGCATGGGTAACTTTCTTATCATTGAAGATGGAGATTTGGTTTAATGGGCAAAGTTTTGCAGTTTCATATGCTGATTTAAAATCTGTTTGAAAAAGTTCAAAATGTCGAACCAGTCAGAAGTTATAAAAATACCAGTAAAATTAATTGTTTTTACATTTTAATCGAGCAGGTTTACATGGATCCAAACAAAAACAAACAACAAAATTATTAAAAAAAAATGTAATCCTGATAATCACATGAAATGATCAAAATGCTGGCCATTGTTACCTAAACATAGTTGACACCATTTGACGACACGACGGGTTACTTTACGCAAACTTTGTTATTGTTTTTCATCATAGCTACTTACCTACTTAATTATACATTTAAAAAGTAATATCACGATGTTTTTGTGCTTCAACTAGGCTACTTAGTACTGAATTAACATGTTACTAAGTATTATAGGAATTATATACAAAGGTTTTCTAAAATAAATTTCACCTAATTTTGTTTGGATCCATGTAAGCTTAAGTACCTACTTGATTAAAATGTAAAAACAATTAATTTTACTAGTATTTTTTATTCAATCATAAGTTATCTTACATTGTTAAAAAGAGAATAACAAATTATTTTCAGTAACCTAAAAATCAAATATGGCGTCCATATAACTTCAGGAAGTTGATACGAGTACCTCAAAAGCAGCCATCTTGAATTTTCGTTCGACACCAATTTTAAATTGGTCTCATTGAAAACAGTGACTTTCATATGAATCTTTTTTTCGTATCTCTTATACGTATCAAGATATTTGACATACAAGAAAATGGCAATTTTTAGTTTTTTTTTAATAACTTCTGACTGGTTCGATATTTTGAACTTTCTCAAACAGATTTTAAATCAGCATATGAAACTGCAAAAGATTGCCCATTTAACCAAATCTCCATATTCAATGAAAAGAAAGTTACCCATGCAATCCCACTCGATCTGGGACACTGTACCACGAAAGTCAAAACCCTGACTAATCGGGACCAGAGCCAGTAGATATAGGAGAGTACCGCCACGTCCGCCATGTTTATTCCTCTGACATATGCGTTACTTTGAGGTTTGTAACACAATTCCGTTAACGTGACGTTTATTGGCAATCCAAAACTTTATTTAAAATGTGCAAGACTGTAAGTCTATGTCAAATTTGAGGTTAGCAGGTTAGGTTTTGCGTCAGTTTTGACACAAACTGACGCAATTCATAACCTGCTAACCTCGAATCTGACATAGACTTTGGGTCTTGCCAATTTCAAGTAAAATTTTAGGTACATAACTCAATCAGTTATTGCTGATGGGAACAAAAATGGCGGCGATGGCGGCATTTTCACGGATCAAAGAATGACGGTACTCTCCTATATACATTGGCATCGGGACCTGGACAAAACGCCGAATCTTATTTTAGTGCCCAAAACGCCGAATTCGTTGGCGTGGACAAAACGGCGAAAAAGCCCATATCACCGAATCCTGTTGGTGGATATGGTAAAAATTAAGGATGCGGAATATTCATTTACGGCCAAACAAATCGCTAGAATTGTTTTGAAGTTGTTAAGTACCTATGATTGTAATTATTTTTAAATTACCTAGATCAATAATAAATTTAGCTAGCAATTGCTGCCAGCATAAACAACACACCTAGTGGATGTTCTAACAATTTTTTATATCCCGTGTGCATTTTGTGATTTGAGTACCTATTATATTAGCAGTGGTCTCATTTTGTTACTTATGCTGGAACCCGCGACTGGAATGAGAGAGGGGGCTATTTGGGGATAAATAAGTATGTTTTAAAAACCAGAATATCTATTTTCATGTTCTCTATCGCTCATATACAGTGACCGCCAAAAAGTCGGCATCAAATGGGAAAGATTTTTATTTTTTATTTTTTTTTAAAACTTTTTACAACAATCATTTGCGCTTCTTTGAAAATCTATTTATCCCCTATCAGATATACCGAATGATTTTAGTTAGTTAGAAAATGGCGTTTTTCGAAAATGTCAAAATCCGAAAAGTGCTATTTTTCAATTTCTCTGAAATTAAGTAAGATTTCAATAAGATTCTTTTTGCGTGTGTTAGTTTTAGCTAACTGAACAATCTCAAGGTCATAAAACAACTTTTACTGCGACACGAAGTGTACGAAGTATTGAAATTCCCTCATATCAAAAACCACTCTGGGTCAAATATCTCTAAAATTCGAGCCAACCGACTAATGAACCCACTATATCAAATCTCCGTCTCGGCGTTGCGGATATTTTGGTAAAGATCCCAGCCCACTAGATCAATCCCCCGTATTCGGGGGTGCCTAAACGTGCTGTGCGGGGGATGTATGTTCGTATGTGTACACGATTCCAGTCGCCAGGAACCTTCCTGAAGTCTTGGATCGTTTTCATACGATAAGTACTCCGAAAATGAAGGCAACATCAACTTTTGAGCTATGGTCGTCAGCAAAAAAAAATTTTTTTTGTTTTTTGGTTTTTTTTTTTTTTTTGGTAAATAACTGGTTCATAGCATTTCATTGTATTAGCGAAACGGAGTGATGCTGAGTATCGAAGTATTCTTGGAAAGCACGGAAGGGCGCTTTTCTTGGGTGGGGGGTACCGTATATTTTTCTTTAACTTTCACAATAATTTTTCAGTTTTCTAAATATTTTTCAAGATTTCACATACCAAGACGTAATTTTAAGATTCATTTTTGTTAGGTGAAGACTTTAAAGATTTATAATTTGAAAAATAAGAAAATATTTATCATTCCTTTAGATTTTTATTATTTACCGCGAAGTAATATGTCCTCATAATTTTTACGTTTTTGATGCAAGGCGCTTTCTAGGAGAAATATTTTTCAATGATAATTAATATCTATTTAAATGGCTTCTAAAAACTCTAATCTGTCCTTGTTAATAAATTACTGTGTAAATGTTCTTTTACATTTGTCTCAACGAGATTTTTCTTTATCCAGTTTACATGTTCTAAACATTTATTATTTTTTCTTCAAATTTTTGAGCCAGAATTTTGTATCTAGATAGAAAATCACATTTTAAACATCTTTTTTGTAATTTTTTTCTCTATCTTAGCTAGTAAATGCATTTTGGCCATTATTTTCAAAAAATTTAAAATTTTACAGATAACGGAAGTAACCTAACAAATTTTGTTTGGCCCAATTGTAATGTTTTTCAACCACGTCCGATCGCCAGGGTTTTGAACCAAAAACCTCTCAACAGTAATTGCATAAGTAATGATAATTTTTTGATAATTTAAACTAGTTTCACGAATCGTCCACTCGTGAGATTTCTTAATAGCAACAAAGATGGGTGTTAATCTAGTTAAAATTAATAAAAAAATATATTACCACGAATGTAATTCGGCGTCCAAGTTGTAGATATAGGGTTTGATCGAGCTTCCAGATGAGTGTCCTGTTATTTTTAACAACTTCTGCCCACCTACTCCACTTTTTCTAGTTGTGTTACAGCAGCAGAACGGTTTGAATGGTTTATGAAAAAATAGTCGCTGTAATCAGCTACTAGCAAATAGTCAGTGTAATTTTGATGCTACTAGCAAATAGTCAATGTAATTTTGATGCTATTAGTCGATTTCAAATTCTTTCTTATTACTATTAGCTGATAGAACTGTTTAAAAAATAATCAGTTATAATACCATGAGTAGTCAAAGTTATGTCGAATATTTTTGCTGTGGTATCAGGAATGTCTATTGCGCTTAGGTTCGATTAGGACGAGTGCGCGAGTTCTAATCCTAAGCGCAATAGACATGAGTAGTCATACCACCGCAAAAATATTCTACCCAGCTTTGACTAAGAATGGTATTTGAGGGACTATTCAATGAAGCAAACTACTTTTTCAAATTAGTTTTCAGTAAATCTAGCACACTGGCGGATCCAAGGGGGTAGGGAAGTAGGTAAGTTTGATTCGCCACACCTTTCGAGCCACCCTGTACAATCAAAACTGTTTTAGTAATGTGCAACCCCTTCGCACCTACACCTACAAAATATTTATGTAATTCTCATAGTTTTAGAAATACCCCCCCACTCCTTTTCCGGGCCCTATGTTTATTTTACTTTTCACTTTAGCATAGCCAGAGCGGTTCATTATCTTTGCAATAGTGTAAAGTATACTGCTTTTTTATTTGTTGAAATCGAAAAGAAAAATAAATATTGTACTCGTATATTGTACTGAAAAATATGTGTTTAATTTTTACCTCTTTTATTCTAAATATCTACCTAGTACCATCCCATAGTAGGCAATACCTACCTAAACTATTAATTTAACCTTACTGTTCAACCTACAAAAATCAGTCGACCCCCCCCCCCCCCCCAGGAAGTCTCTAGTAACAAACTACGCAATTTCTGTAGTAACAGAACACTAATATTGCCTTTTTCTAATAAAAATCACATTTGTTTAAAATATTGACTATACCACTAGTGGAAATTGTCAATTATTTTCACTACTGTAAACTGTCAATATACATAGATCACGCTAATTGTTGCAAATAACAAAAATACTAAATTATGATTGGTTAATAGTTAACATGAAGGGGGTGAGTTGAATAGTCATTAAAACTGTTTGATGCCAACTGTTTGGCAATCACTGTATTTACTGCAAGTTTATTCTATAAAATAAAGTGATATCTAAGAGTAATTGAATCCAAAATGGTGGACTTGAATTTTTTATTAAAAAAACTAAACATCATAACATAAACATAAACATCAGGTTAGGTTTTCCGTCAGTTTTGACACAGATTGACGCAAAACCTAACCTGCTAACCTCGAATTTGATATTAGGGTTCCTGTACTATATAGGTTACTAAGAGTTGGGCAAACAACGGGGTACATTTTGATTGGTTTGGATCACTTTTTGCAAGGCATGTGTGATAAAAGTGCCGCTTTTACATATTTTGTAACATGTTACGACCCATAGTTTCATACATGCAACCCTAAATCTTGACTAAATTCCTAATAGTCGGTTCTAGAGATGCGAAGAATGATCAATACTCTGAAAACTCTCCCATCAAAGGCAAATTAGCAAGGTTGGTTACCATAACCTCTTTGTTCGACATATGTCAAATATCTAATTTGGATCAAAAATGTCAAATCAGGCTGTTTGCCCAACTCTTAACGCCCGTATTCATAGTCGTTCGCCAGCGGATCGCCGGCGACTCGCCGGAGTTTCGTTATGAATAGTATGTTGGCGGCACTGTACGTCTATGTCAAATTCGAGGTTAGCAGGTTAGATTATGTGTCAGTTTCTGTCAAAACTGACTGAAAACCTAACCTGATCACCTCGAATTTGACATAGACGTACAGTGCCGCCAACATACTATTCATAACGAAACTCCGGCGAGTCGCCGGCGATCCGCTGGCGAACGACTATGAATACGGGTGTTAGTAAACTATATACAGGATCTCTAATTTGATATTAGAGTCCCTGTATATAATATCCCTGTATCTTACTATATACAGGGACTCTATTTGATATAGACTTACAGCGCCACCAACATAAATAAATGGCGCCAAAATGATGACCATTCAAAAACGTTCGATCATTTATGAAGGCAGTGTACCTTACTTTACTTTTGCCCATCCCTTCTTGCCCCTAGGGCGTCTGATAATGATAGTTAATGCTGGTAAAATTTGTCGCCAACTTTCACGACTACTCTGTATATGCTGAGAAATTAATATTTTTGGCAGGTTTACCGCTTTTTACTTCCTTTTACAATAAAGGAAGTATTGGATTCACCCCATAAATTCGAAATTGAGTTTTCAACAGATCTTCACGTTTCAGATTCCCCTGAAACCAAAAAACATATTTTTTTTCATTGGTCTGTTTGTGTATGTGTGTGTCTGTGTGTGTGTCTGTGAACAGAATATCTCAAAAACGAAATGAGGTATGGGGTTGAAACTTCACATATAAGTTGTGTGTACTATGTAGATGCGCATAACCGGAAGTAGGTGTTTACTCTTGTAATTTTTTAGTTTTTTTCGATTTTTTCAAAAACGGCTTTAACGATTTTTTTCAAACTTCTCATTTTTATTACATTTTTAATGTGTATTGATGTGAGATCGGTGATTTTTCAGTTGATTACTTCTAAAATGGGTTTCTTTTGTTTTTTTTTCTAGTTTTTTTATTAACTCCTATTTTAAATAGAACACCCGGTATATTATTATATTTTTGAATTCAGCTTAAAATTCTAGAGAAAATTTGTCTCTTCACCTAACGCTGTATTTTGCACCGTTTTTGTAGAATTTGTAATTTTTTTAAATTTTTGAGAAATGCTTAAAAATTTAAAATCAAATTTTTAGCCAACTATAAGATCACTGTAAAAGGAAGTTGTGTGCGTGTATCACACCAGATTTTTATGGAGTATAATCCATTCAGATTATTCAGGAAACTTCCGTGACGTAAAAGTCACTATCAGTGGGTTAATATAAAAATCGCTAGTGGGGTGTTAGTAATTTTTGCAATTTATGTTGGCGCCATTTTCAATTGAAATTTCAAGTTTTTGCGTTTTTAACGTTCTCTTTGACATTTGAATTATTGAAGTACATTTTGATTAATTTGGGTGCATATATAATATAAGATCATTTACTAAAATTATACAGTGTGTCCACAGGGTTTCGCACCATGGAATCAGAACAACGTTAATTTCTTCCAAAGATCAGCACTTGCTTTTACGAAAACATCTTAACAACAAACTCTATTATATTTATTTTTCTATGGCAATAAACGATTAAATGGTATTCAACTGTGTGTCAAATTCGAGGTTAGAAAGTTAGGTTTTGCGTCAATTTTGACACAGACTGACGCAAAACCTAACCACTTACAGTGCCACCAACATACTATTCATACGTTGTATAACCAGCGTACATACATCAAACCAGAGCCAGTAGATATAGAGAGTACCGCCATACTTTGATCCGTGAAAATGCCGCCATCGCCGCCATTTTTGTTCCCAACAGCAATGACTGATTGAGTTATGTCTAAATTTTTACTTGAAATTGGCAAGACTGTAAGTCTATGTCAAATTCGAGGTTATCAGGTTATGTTTTCCATCAGTTTGTGTCAAATAACAAACAAAACCTAACCTACTAACCTCGAATTTGACATAGACTTACAGTCTTGCCAATTTTAAGTAAAATTTCGGATTGCCAATAAATGTCACGTTGACGGAATTGTGTTACAAAACCTCAAAGTGACGCATATGACAAAGGAACAAACATGGCGGACGTGGCGGTACTCTCTATATCTACTGGCTCTGACATCAAACAAGTATATAGAGACACTCATTCCAAATGTTGAAACCTCTCTAGAGTACCTGGGACAGTAACTCGGGGGGTATTTCTAAACGTGACTATCAGAGGGCAGCACAAAATTCTACCAATGAGAGCCAGTTATAGGTCGTTTATTTTTTAAAGATCCACCACCTGTTGCTTAATGTTGGCCAACGGAAAAATCACTAGTTATAGTTACTTTTGTGAGTTGCAAATGGCAATTCTGCAAGTGAACTGTCACCTTAATTTCATGTGTCAAACCGTCAAACAACGCAAGCGCAACTCAGATAAAGTTGAATTTACAAATTTTTGAATTATGCCTCTGAAAGGAAGGAATTTACTCGACAAGAAATTGAAAACCGCCTTATTCCAATGTTCCCTCGAACTGAAAAACCTAGTCCCTTCTTTAAGTAGCCGACTGCTAGAAGAAAAACTTTCAAATATCTTTGCTGTGATTTCTTTGGGTAAAATTAACTTCAAAATCTTAAACACTAATTATTGTAGGTGTCTAGATGTACTGTCCGCCGTATATTACACTCTTTTAATGCCGGCCAGGAAGTACAAACTTCCAAAACTTACGGTGGACGTAAAAATCTCCATTTTTTGATGACCATTTCTTTCGGGAAGAATTAGGTCGCAAAATTTATGATTATAAACGAAGTGGGGAATATTTCACTCTTACAAAATTGTTAACATTTGCACGGGACACTTTGCAGTATAAAGGGTCCCATCATTGTTATATAAAATGTTGAAAGTCATGGGCTATAAATATAAAACGGAAAATAATAGAAAAATTCTTGTCGAAAGGCCATACATAGCGGCGAAACGAATTAAATTCTTAAAAATGTATTTAAGATACAAAGATTTCCCAAACATAAAATTTGTATACTTGGACGAGACGTCACCTCTTCTGTCAAATGTGCAAAATGTGTTGAACATGAATTTGGTTATAAATTCGTTATTTGGCCACACTCCACTTTAAACAAAGCACCTTATTTTCTTCCAGTTGTAAGAATTGATGGAAAGATTTATACATTTATACATCAATCGTGTTTTCTCGGTCAGTCTCAGTTGCATAACTCCAGAAAAATGGAATTATATGGCTCCTGCGTCAAAAAACATGATATCCCACATAATCTGTAACACCCCTCTGCATTACACATTACACCATCCGGTAAATCCGTACCGTAAATCTAATTTTAAATAGGTAATTCAAATGCTCAAACTTCCGCCAGGCAAATGTCAGTTTACAATTTACATTTAACAACCTAACCTCAATTTTGAGTCCTCGTGGAAATACCCTAGCCATGTTGCCACTTATTCCTTTCAAAGAACATGCGACGTTGGTGGATCTTTAAATAAAAAACGGCCTATACCAGCTCTGCTACCAATCATATGTGATAAAGTAGTGGCGCCATCTGTTAGTACCATCGGAAAGTACCCCCCCCAGGATCTGTTCAAGGTCATCCAAATCGGTATTTTGACATCAAAGGAACCGACAGTGAGTGTCTCTACTTTTTTTTTTTTTTTATTTAGAAAACAAGCCGCATCAACCATTTGGGTTATTAGCGGCGGTACAGTACATGATTATACTTAATTTACATTTTTCCTGTTAAGTTAATATCTGTTAAAAATTGTATAATATTACTGATGTTACATTGTTCATTCAAAAGATCACTTAAGTTTGTTGCGATATTGTTCTTTTTGCGGTGTTCATCATATTTTGGGCAGTCTGTTAGGAAGTGTTGAACGGTTATGGTTACTTGACATCGATCACAGATGGGGGCATCATTTCGGGTAAGTAGATGTTGATGGGTGAGTTTTGTGTGCCCGATTCGAAGACGGGAGAGTATGACTTGTTCGCGTCTATTAGAGAGTTGTTTTTTCCACGGAAGCACTTTTATTTAATCTGTCTAAGTTAGAATTAGATTGTTCCCACTCATTTTGCCACTTTTCACGCACTGCGTTTTTAATATATTGTTTTAGATCACTGTGAATCGTTAACGGGGTAGTGTTTTCTGTGGATGTGGATGCCTCGCGTGCCAGGTTATCAGCCGATTCGTTACCATCAATTCCGATGTGAGACGGTACCCACACAAAAGACGTCTGTATATTTTTTATGTTGAGGTTGTGCAGTTCTTCTTTAATAATTTTATCAACGGGTTGCTGGGATACATTTGTTTTATGCTGTGAATTACACTTAGAGAGTCTGTGATAATGATGTATTTTTGCTGTTGTTGTTTGCTAATGTATTGTAGAGCTTTGTATATCGCGTAGGCTTCTCCCGTGTATACACTGCAGACTTTAGGTAATTTGTATCGGCAGCTTGTAGATGTAGAGAAGAAAGCAGCGCCAACTCCATTTTCAGTTTTGGAGGCGTCTGTATATATTTCCGTATATAATGGGAACTTGTTAAGGATTTCTCTGAAGTGCATATGACGATGCTTGGATTGGTTTCCGATTTTTGAAATCGGGTCAAGTCACTATTGCAGTTAGGGAATTTCATGATCCATGGTGGTGTTGATCCTTTGTTTGATGGGTAGGTGTCTGGAAAATTAAATTGAAGGTCGCTTCGGAAGTTGTTTACTCTGTGGTAAAATGGTTGGTCTATATGCGGTTTGTTTTTATAGATGTTAGAAAAGCGGTCGGAGAAGACATTATGGCAAGTGGGGTTTTCTGGTGTAGTCGATATTGAGGATGCATACGATAAACTTAAATACTGTCTTCTAAGATGTAGGGGACGGTTCGCCAGATTCGCAGTATAAGCTTTCTTTTGGACTGGTGCAATATGCTCCTAGGATTATTCTAATTGCCTATTGTGGATGGGGTCTAGTAATTTTAGTTGCGATTTTTTTGCAGATGCATATACTATGCTACCATAATCCAGTTTTGATCTGACTAGGGATTGGTAAATTTTCTTTAAAGTCAGACAGTCTGCACCCCAATTATTGTTACTCAATGTTTTTAGTAAATTTAGACTGGATAAGCAGGATTTTTTTAATTCTGAGATGTGTGCTTTCCAGTTTAAATTTCTGTCGAAGATCATTCCCAAAAATTTTATTCTTTCCACAAATTGTAGGGTGGTTCCTTGAAAGTTCAGTTCTGGGTTGTTGACTCGAGATCTTTTGAGAATAAAATGCATTTCGTCTTCTCCGTTGAAAATTGAAACCCAGTTTCTTTGGACCAGTTTTCAATATCTTCAATGCATTGTTGTAGCTTGGCTTTGATTGTTTGTATGCTTTTGCCTTTCATGTACAGAACTAGGTCATCTGCATATAGTCTATATTTAGCCGGATGCGTGCAGTTGTATGCTATATTATTTATAGTGACCAGAAAGAGTGTTACACTTAGGATGGATCCTTGTGGGATTCCATTTGCTTGGTGTTTTCTTTCTGAAAGTATCCCGTTAACGCGAACTCTAAATGAGCGGTTTTTTAAAAAGTTTTTTACAAATCGTAGCATATTACCTTTTATGTCCCATTCTCGAGTTTTTTGACTATTTGGTATTGCCAGGCTGAGTCATACGCTTTATTTATATCAAAGAAGATTGCTAGGCATTTCTGTTTGTTGGCGAAGGCTTCATGAATGTCAGCTTCCAGATCTATTAGATTATCAGTTGTGGAGCGGTGTTTTCTAAAGCCGCTTTGAAATGGTGTTAAAAGTTGTTTGTGTTCAAGGGTCCATGTTAGTCTTCTGTTTACTATTTTTTCTAGTAGTTTGCACATTGAACATGTAAGGGATATTGGTCTATATGATTCTGGTTTAAGTTTACTTTTATTTTGTTTGGGTATTGTATCACAAACGCTTCCGACCACCTGTTGGGAAATATGTTTCGAGTCCAAATGACATTAAATATATCTCTTAAATGGTTTTTTGCGTTTGGCGGAAGGTGTTTTAAAAAAGAGGTAGGGATGTCATCTGGTCCAGGGGATGATTCTTTTGAAACCTTTAGCGCATCCTCAAGTTCGTCTAATGATATTTCCTTGTTGATATCATCGCTTTCTCCTCCGGCGCTGTCTATGGCTATACTTTCCTGTCTGATTTTGTATTCACGAAATCTTTCACTGTAGTTTCTGTTACTGGAGTAGGTTTCATATGTGTCTGCCAAGAGGTTAGCTATGTCGCCGCTTTCTGTTACCATTTGTCCGTTATTCTCCAGTACACTGATTCCGCTGTGTGTGTTCGCTCCCACTATTCGTTTGACTTTTTTCCACACTGCTGTTAGGGGGGTAGTGTTATTGATGCTGTTAACATATTTTTGCCAGGATTCTTTCTTGCTTCTTTTAAATGTGTATCTTACTTTTGCTCTTGCGTTTTTAAACTTAAGTAAATTTTCTTGGGTTTTGTGACGTTTATAGCGGTTAAAAAGGTGTTTACTCTTTTTTACGGCTTCACTACAGTCCTTGTTCCACCAGGTTACTGGATTACGTTTAGTCATGCTCTTAGTTTTGCCAATATGTTGATGTGCTGCTTCTAGGATAATATTTTCGAAGTTTCCTAAGATTTGGTTAATGTTGTTAGATATAGAGTCGTTTTGAAGTTGGTTTATTTGATGTTCGATTAAGTTTGAGAATTCTGACCAATTAGCATTCTCCAGTTTCCATTTTGGGAAATGATTTGCTTCCGGAATATGTGTTAGTTCATTCTGAATTTTAATAGGGTGATGATCACTATCATATAGGTAGGGTAAAACATTCCACGATAGACAAGCTGATAGGCTGGGTTCGCACATTGATAGGTCGATTGCTGATGATTCTCCGGTAAAGGCGTTAAATCGTGTCTTGTCCCCATTGTTTAAGAGATTAAAGTTGGAGTTGTCGATAAAGTTTTCTATTGTTCTACCTCTAGCGTCTGTATATTCTGAGCCCCATATTGTATTGTGTCCGTTAAAGTCCCCTAATACGATGCGTGGTGCTGGTATTTGTGAGATTATATTGCGTAGGTCTTCAGTAGAGACCACTTGGTTCGAGGGGATATATATGTTGCAAATATTAATTTTCTTAGAGTGTGTTATGGATATAGCCACTGCTTCTAAATTTGTAACTAGATTAATGTGTTGAGCTGTGATATTATTCTTAACGTATATTGCAACGCCCCCACTTGCATGTTCCGCTCCGTTTCTGTCCTTGTTGTAACAGGTGTAACCTTTTAGCTGGCGTTTGTGCGTGTCTTTAAAATGAGTTTCTTGGAGGCATATGATTGAAGGCTGGTGTTCTGACAGAAGGTATTGTAATTGTTCTAAATGGGTGTAGTACCCATTTAGGTTCCACTGAATTATCGAGTTGAATTTTAAAAAATAATGATAATAATAATTTAGGGCGGGCGATTCGGTACTAAGCAGTACTTGACTGCGAATAATCACTTTCTGTATCCGAACGGTTGCCATCAATTCCCTCTAGTTGTTTTTGTATCTTATTTCTGATTTTGGTGCATTTTGTTTTCATGTGTCTTTGTGTAAAGTACGGGTAAAGTTGTGATAGCATTACAACCAGTGCGTGAACGTCTGATGTATACGTTTTAGCAACGCTTAGCGGGTCGGGTGATCCTTGCACGTTTTCAAAAAAGTCTGATATTTCTTCGAATGTTAGTATCATTGGTGAGGATTGAGATTCAATAAAATGCTTAATAGGTATCATGGATTCCTTATGGCTGCTAATTTTAGGTTTTTTGACCTCACGTTCTTTCGGCTTTGGAAATAAAACTTCATTGGTTGGTTCCATTATAGGTGGGGTAGCTATTTCGGCTAAGTTTCTTTTTGGCGGTAACTGTTTTGGGCCTTTTGGATCTATAGGATTTGATTGGGGTTGTAGATTTTCGGTATCTGCTTTATTGTGTGGTGGATCTATTTGGTTTTGGTTTTGGGTGGTGGGTCTTATGGTGTCGATTTCAATATTTTGTGTCGGCATTTTGCAGCTATATGCCCAGACTGTTTACACACGAAACATGTTAACCTATCTTGGGAAAGGAATATTCGGTATGATGTGTCTTCGTGTGAAATCAGAATTGACGCTGGAGGTGAAATACTTTCATTTGGAGCTATGTAGACTTGTCTGCGGAAACTAAAAATATGATTGTAATCTGGATTTGATGCTCCTATTTTTAGAAATACGATTGGGGAGAGTAATTTTAACCCTAGTTGTCGCAGTGCTTTTTCAATTACCTCATGGGGTATGGTGGGGCATACGTTTGACATTATTAATTTTTCTGCTGGTGTTACTAATCTTCGGGCCTCAAGTTTTTGTCCATTAATCTCAATGTTACGGTGTTCTGTCATAACTTTATCAACAATTGCTGTACTCGATAAATAAACACAGATTCTATTGTTAGAAATTCTTGATGAAAACAATATGTTTCTCGGTGATATTAATGAACCTAATGCTTCTAAATATTCTTGTAATTTGGTTCCATCTATTGATGGAAAAATTATTGCCTGTTGTTTTGTTGGAAATCGGGAGGAATTTTGAGTGCTGACAGCTGTTGAGTAGGTCATTACAGTGGGTGAAGGTTGAGTTAAGATATGGGAGCTTCTGTAGTAGAAGTCCCTTCTTTGTCTAAGCTCATATTAGTTTATGGAGCGCGATTTCGAAACGACATGCCGCGCTTGCTCCGGTTCTGTAGCTCTTCTGCGCTGGCTTGTGCGCCGTCCTCGGCCGTATTTGTTGCCAGTGATATCAATTAATGGCCAATATTTATATACTGATAAATTAAACAGCGAGTGGTTTTGTACTTACTGTGCAACTGGTGTGAGCACAATATTATTTAAAGATTCACTGTGCAGTTATGACAGTTTTTTAAAACGATATTAATATTGTTATTAAACGTTTATTTACAGCACTCCGGTCATATGTTTGTTTACCAAACGTCAGGGCCGAACTCAGTGTCTCTACTTGTTTGATTTATGTACGCTGGTATAACCATGACCATTCAAAAACCAGCTGCAAAAACGTTCGATCATTTCTGAAGTCACTTTGTTTGTTACTTGCAAATTCAATTTTAATGGTCAATGCTTAGCAACCGTTTGACTATCAATTACTACTGGAAGAGTAGATCTTTAAAAACTAGCATCACTCCAGCGCCATGGTGCGTAGTTTCGTGGACGCACGGTATATTAAAAAATTATGTTTTTACTTTGTTTCACTAAAGTTACGTTTCATATTTAAGTTTCGCAAAATGACAAATAATTTGCCATAACCTTACTTAAAGTTTGACGATACTGACCGTTAAGTACAATCACCTCAAATAAAGTACGTTTTTTTCCTATAAAAATTTTCAAGGTCAAGATAAAATTGGCAAAACTGCTTTTTTAAAATTATTAAGAAAATTTATTTTCATCAGGTTTTTCGGTAAACGACTTGTGTCATTTTGATATTTCAAATTAAATTGTCAGCTTTTCTTTTTCGAAAATGAATACGCGTAAAAAACGGAATTTTTTAAAATTAAATGTAAAAAAAAGCAATTCTTAGGTGTGCAAGGAACTGTTGGATCTGGTACTTAGTAATTATCAAGTACATTCAAAATTTTGTATTGGACACTGTAATAAATGTCACGGGAGTTTCCTAAAATGGATTATACTTTCTGATATTTGCGTGACAACAATGACGCGCAGTTTCGTCACATCACAACACAGCATTTGTTCGAAGTAATTTTAAGCACTATAGGTTAGGAATACCGTATACATACGCAACTATTTGTAGGAAACATCGTATACATCGGCAGATGTTGGAAATAAAAATGTAGGTATGCTCGGAAATTAATAGTTCCGGCAGGTTTACCGCTTTTTTATCGTGTATTTTCCAACATTCGCGTGACAGCAATGACGTGCAGTTTCACCACACAATTCTACGGCGAACACCGGCCAGTGTATGGAATTGGAAGTGGAGCAATTTTTGAGCAAAATGCACCGATGTGGGCGTAACCATTGCCACCCTTGCGGGAGTTAGGACGGAGTGTCCAGCCCCTGTAGAATACATGCACGGCCGCTTCCTAGTTTCACCCTCAAGGTCACCGCTTTCTGGTCAATATTCCATGAGGTCGGGATTTATTTCGCGCTGCTCTATATTGGCACCTTAACCGCCAACTTGACGAACGTTTTTCCACAAGGGCCGCTTTTTACGCCGCATTTGCGGCCTGCAATTAACACCGCGCTGCTAAAGAAGAAAACGGAATACTCAAGACACGTTGATGCATAGGGGAACGAGGGGAGGGGCGCAATTTGAAGACGACTGACGCCCCTTCGCCTGCGGCTGGGTGTTCTGTGTATACGCCGTATCGGACCGCGCTTCAAAAGTGTCGCAACAAATTCAATAAAATGGGCTTAAATGTTCAAATTAATTTTTAATAAATAACAGGTATTTAATAAAGGCACTGTGTGCCTTACGAAGAGCTGTTTGCCAAAACCGACGTGCCAGGAATTTTAGAAAGCACGCAGCAGCTGTCACTGTGTAAAGTGTGTTTAGGACGGCGCGTGCAAAAGCCTGGCCCCGTCAGCAACGAGTGGCGTGGTTTGTGTGTCGGTCGCCCGCCTGCGTTCCGAGAGTGCACCCGGAGCTGTTCTTACGCATCACGCCCAATTGTGCAAATTTCATTACCCCCGTTGGTGTAACAAGAACTGGTGCATCGGGAAACGTCGGAAAACATCTAAAAGTGGGTGAAAGGCGCCTCGTGCCGAAATTTTCTTGGGAATCGATCAAGGCGGCGTGTAAAGCACCGTTCACAACAGCCATAATTGAAAGAAGTGCAATGAACATGCATAGACATTGCCATTTTGTTAACAATAATGAGTTCTGAGTAGAAACATCAAAGCAGACTACGTGCAGAACACAAGCCAGGTGAGTGCCGGCGCGGGCCCAAGTAGTTCTTAGTTTAGGGCGGGCAAGGATTGAAGTGGGCTGTGGGAGTTACTTTGTCCCATTTGGAGATAGGAGGTCGAACTTTAGCTCCATCCAGGGGTCGGAGCGCCGCGCGACAACGCTGCCTGCTTTGTGTGATTCTGGGTTGCTCCGGTGCAACGAGGACGCGCTAAAAGTGCGGCAGTCAGCGGGTGGCAGTTGGCGAGTATTTGTTTGGGCACAGGCATTGTGCTTTTTCCGTTTGCGAGCCGGACGTTATGTTGTTATGTAACATAAAACATGATTCTATTAATCTAGTATGTCACACTTCTACATAATAAACACGCGACGATTAGCGAGCTCACACTTGCATACATGCTCTTAAATATCGAAGACGAGAACCGGACTACAAGGAAATTTTGGATGTGTAAACATTCATTTTTATTTATTTTCTGTGGTACCTACTTACCTATTAATATTTTATTCAGAGTTCGGTAACGATGCGGGGTGGAAGATGTTTCTAAACCTATGAGAGTTCCATAAAAATTGTAGGTACGAAGGCACCACCTTCGTACCTACATTACTAGGGTTACCTAAAATATTTTTGATTTTAGGATGGTTCAAAAAAGTGTGGCGAACCAAACTTACTTTTTCAAATTGAATGTCCTATATTTAGGTGTCTTAAAAGTTTTGCATTGAAATACTAATCATTTTAATATGAAGTTGCATGGATCAATTGTTTGGAGATATTAACGATTTCGTGCCAAAAAATCTACTTGAAAACAATTGAACGAGAGAAAACGTTACCAAAAAAATCATTTTTTGTGTGAATTATAGTCGAGATCTGATATAACGAACTTGTAGGGGAATTTAAAAATGCTCTCATAAAGGAGCGACCGCTACTAAAAGGCCTTTTAGCATTAGCTTGATTCACTAAAAATGACGTTTTATAAATCAGAGTGTTAAAAGTGAAATCATCTGTTTACTTTTAGCACATGTGCTAAAAGTAAACAGCGGGTGTTGAATATAGGATTTTAAACAGGAAGTGAGGTTATAAAGTTATTGTAGTTACTTCTTTCGTTCGAGGTAAAGTGTTTTTTTTAATAATTAAAGCATTATGTAATGAATAAACTAAAATGTGTACTATTATAATTACCTTTGATAACTAACTTTGACAGCTATCAGAGCTGTTTAAGATAATTTTAAAAATGATTTAAATCAAAGATCGTTTTTAGATTTAAATATTTTTTCCGCCAATCGTACTAGAACTGTCACATTATTGACAAAATTTTGTTGAGCAAAGTCAAACATTCCATTACATCAGCCGTTGCTAGGTAATTAACAATAAAACTGTACAGGAATAATTCAAACATTCCATTATATCAGCCGTTGCTAGGTAATTTACAATACAACTGTACAGGAATAATATTCCCGGCCTAGGCAGGGAATATTCGAGTACTATTTCCTAATTTTTTTAATTACTCGTATCGATTGGCGGAAAAATAGTATGTGTATCTTGGACAAAAAGCATCATTCCCAGACTCCTGTGTTGTTGGGCTCGGCATTCGCCTCGCCCATCAATATTCACAGTCGTCTGGGAATGTTACGCTTTTCGTCCTAGATACACAATGTACTATTTACAATTGAAACCATTTTAGGAAAGATTTAAATATTTTTAAACGATTTAAATCTTTTTTAAAGGTTTGAATCCTTTTAAAGATTTCAATCAAAAAGTAGATACTGGTAGGTATTTAAATCAGCAATCAAACTTGTATTTTATGTGTTCAGAAAACATAAAAATATGACGTCAATAAATCTATGTTTTAAAAATCTTATAGTGTGAAATAACTAAAAAAAGTATTAAAACCCAAACTAAGAAGTTAATTAAAATTTGTTCTGCGCACAAATACTTTTTAATAAAATCACACTTGTAATTTAAAAAAATGGGAAATGGGTTTACACTATTTTTTTTATTATTGAATTGAGTTGTCCTTAAAAGTATTATTAGTCTAGCTAAAAAGTCTATTTAACATTTTAGCTAGGTTTTTCTTTGTTTGTCCATTTCAGACTGATTACACTTCATTTGCAGAAATCAGTAACAACAGCTGCCATAATAAAGTATGTATGTGCATGAATGTATGATGTATGAGTATAAAATGTTGTATGGTGTATGTAACCATTGTAGCCAAGTTTATGGCGAATACTGTTGCTGTATAGTGTATTGTATAAATATATGTATAAAGAACAAAAATACCTTCGCTTTTAAATAATTTTATTGAAAAATACAAAACAAATCATATATAACTAATAACGTAATAACTAAAGAACTCATCAAATAACAAAACACATTTTTTAGGTACTTTATGAAAATTGAAACATCTTTTAAATATTATTTGATTTTAACAAAACAACATTTTCGTAGTTTTTGTCGGTCAATGGATGCCAACGTGGAGAATCAATAAAATTAGCAAATGAGAACATTCGCTCCACGGGGGCCGAAGAAGGTAAAATGCAATTATATTTTATAAGCATTTTCTTTAAAATAGCATATTTGTTTAATATGCCTAAGTCATTGGAAGGGTCCTGCAGAAACTGAAGAAATTGTAATTCAAATTCCTGGGAAACTGACGGTGGTTCATTTACAGTAGACATTTCTGACATAGTGCTTAATTAAAAAAATCTTCAACTTCAATGAATAGATATGCCATGTAAAAAGATTTAAATCTTTTACATAGGTATTTAAATCGGTTTAGAAAGATTTACATCGTTTAAAAAAATATTTAAATATTTTTAAAATTGAAATCATTTTGAAGAGATTTAAATCTTGATTTTTAAGTAAATATCAAAGATGTTTTTCAAAAACACTTAAATCATAAATAAAAAAATATTTTCTGAAAAATATTTAAAATCAAAGTATGTATTAAATCAAATAAAGTATAGAATTAAAAAAAAGTCTCTCTGATTTGTGACAGCTCCTGACAGCTACCGACTGCAGAAACAGTCACTGCCATCTCTTTATTATGACATAAATTATAACTGCCATAAATACAAACCTTTGTTAAATCGACATTATGGATAATAACAGTAAATTTAAGGCCGGTAGAAAAAATATTGCGTGCAAATTTGTGCATAAACATCCACTTTTAGCACTTGTTGCACAAATAGCTATTGTTTTAAATCTGCAGTGATGAACGTCGAAATAAAGTGCGGGAAATAGGCAGTGAAGTAATCATTGCGATTTTTTAAAGTTGACGGAGTGATAGAAAATGGCAACATAACCTGCAAGAATTGGTTAAACATTTTTAATTCCACGATTTTTCGATTTAAAAAAACTAGTCCTCGTCTGAAATTCATTTTTATCCTTATGTGGTCAAGTAAATTTCTTATTCGTTTTTAGTTAAAAAAAAATATCGGCAATGAAGAACATCGAAATCGTCATTAAAATACGAGAAATCGGCAGTGAAGTAATTGATTGTTTTACGAATTTTGAAGTTGCCGGGATGACAGATGGGTGATAAAGAACGTCAACATACCCTATAAGAGTTTTGTTTTTAAATTTCACGACTTCATAAAAACCAAAGCGTGCCCCTCGGCACTGAAGTTTCTTTTTATCTCTCATGTGGCTTATTTACTACATTCCACATTCGTGATAAAAAATTCAACGTAAATGCCTTAGTATACAAATAACTATTATTCAGCATTCTGTCTCAAGGGTGCGAAAACTAGGGGGCGCGACAAAAAATGACTCGGGCGCGATTGTAAACATAATTTTATTTTAATTGTACGAGAATTTAGTTTTCTTTTCATATTCATATTTATAATATAATTTTCCTTAGTGTGTGTTTGTCTGTGTGTGTCTGTGGCACAAAATAAAATCTCACATTCCGGCTTCACCAGATTATTTGTTTAGGTTTGTTTTTCTTATCTAGCGCTCGGATCGGAGCTGACCTTTCGCGTATCCTATTTCACGTGCGCGCCGATTCAAGACTCGCAGCGAGTAGCGCGCGGTGTTTGCTTGTACATTTATTAATTACGATGTATGTATTACTGTCATTACTACGAGAGTAACACACTAAGAACCCAACTAGCCCATAGACCCATAAATGAGTGAGGAACCTCGAATGAATAGCTATTACGCAACCGCCACTAAAACTATGATTTGCATGTATAATTTGACTAATCCCAATTTGCTTCCACGTAGTTTTACCACAAGAGGTTACTTTCTGGCTGTACTGTAGCTGTACGTGTGCGTTGATTTCTCGGTATTGGAACGTTGGGACGAACTTAAAGTTAAAGTACTCTAATGAAGGTATAGCTGCGACTAATTCATATCTACTATTGAAATGTTGCTACAAAGTGGCAACTACTTTCAAGTAGTTTTAATAATGGCCGCGATGTTCTGCAGAAGTTTAGTGCTTCTTTAAATCGTGGAACTTGCCAGTAATACTTATTAGTGTAATAACCTTCCCGGTACCTGCAGATTGAACGTCACTGTGCACGATTACTATAAAGTGCGTGTCATCTCTACATCTCTTAAATTCGCTCTGAAGTAAACCTCATCATCTAGTGCCCAATACTGATATATGCTGTGTGTAATGATCTATGTAGATAAGTACCCGGCAAAAAATAATGACAACCGTTTACAAAGACAAAGTTGCCCACAAGAAGGAAACAATTCACAGACGTTTTACGACCTTGAAAATTGAAGCTCTTAAAGACACATTACTGTAACAGCATTCTAACATTTCATTTTGGTGACGTGAAGAATAAACATTGTGTACGACACTGGCCATCTGAAGAAAATACGATGTTGAAAACTATTTTCATCTAGTATAACTATGGAACAGTTCCCAATTTATGAATGCAACTAATGCCACTTAAAAAATCAAATGTCAAGTTTGACATTTAAGTGTAACGTATTAGTTGCATTCATAAATTATAAACTCTTCCATAGCCATATTAGGAGAAAATAATTTTTGATCATACTTTAGATAAAGGTTAAAGTTCCATGAGGAACCATGAAGTGGTAATGAGAACTTTAAACAGTCAGTTGGTTGTACTCTCTGCCTGGACTTTAAAGTAATGTTACGGTTCATCTCGATACTTTGCAGTAAATATAGTTTAAGATTACATATTTGCAGTTCCTGCCATGCTATCGTCAAGTTATGTTTATTAGTTAAAACAAATTCGAAGTTTTTTTCTGAAATATATCATTTTTATTAATAAAACTTGCAACGCTATTATTAAAAAAACGTGAACTTCACGCCACAATACGTAGTTCAACATTCTACGTACATGCATGTATTATTTATAACGTTTATCACCTACCGGTGTGAATGTTGGTGCTTTGTACGCTAGCATTTGGCGGTGCAGTGCTCAACTTGCCCGGTTTCGGGTTACAAAGTTGGGGCGTAGCAACCATCGCGTTAGGTGTGTGTCTGCATGAAGTGTTGACCTTGTTGCTCTACCTCTTAGGTCTGTGCTTCCGAGTAGAGCACAGTTAATTTGGTGCCCCAATTGTGAATGGTCTCACCGAACTCGATACCGATCATCGTTGGCTGCGGAAAAATTCCGCTTACCATGGGATTCGAACCTAGGACTTGCTTAATGCAAGCCTAACGCTCTACCAACTGCGATTTCTAAGTACATAAAATATTATAAATTAATACATAATAATTAGTTCAAGCTTTCAGGATCTAGGGTCTTATATTCTCGGATGATATTAAATATTTTAAAGGCAATATTTTAATTTCAAAATGCAATTATGATTGGCGTGTGGTTTGATTTGGACGTATTATCATTATTTTGATAGCAAATTTGCATTCGTTTCAATTTTCCCACTCAAACCATTAGGAAATATCACACGTTTTGCATTCTAATATTACTTTTCTAGTATTCTATTTAGCTTGTGCGTTAGGAAAAGATCACGGATCATGGAGCAAATTATAACCAAAGAATACTATATTTAAGTAAATACTCGTATAGTAGTACTCTTTTGTAAGTACAGCAAAATCAATTGCAAGATAAAACAATGAACACTAATCTAGGGTAGTAAAGTTTTGTGAAAGTCGCGGCCATCAAGCTGCAATGTCACCGCTACGTAACCACAACGACATTGGAACGTAGCCGAATAAGTTCCAGGAATGTCAGCTAAACGTTGCGGTTACCAAAAAGTATTCCCCATTTTGGTCACGTGAACGTAATGGGAATGTTCCTACTACGTTCCCGAGACTAATAACATAATAACAAAGCACCTTAAAGTTCCTACAATAGTCGTGGATACGTTCCACCGACTAATTGTGCTGTTTGGGAATCCCTTCACTCTATTCAGCGCGACCGTAGCTTTGTCTACAGTGCGCGTTTTCGTACTGACTCCAGTCATTGAATGTCTACGACATTGCTCGTAACACACAAACCACATTGAATCAAATTTATACATAGATACAAAAAACTTTTTATTAATTTTCTTATTTTAATTGTAAAATGTCATATTTATTTTGCATTCATATGATTGTATAATTTGATTAATTTATTGATATTTGATGTTATTTCTATAACTGTTTTTATTCTGGTATTCATGTTACTATTACGTTTCGACACTTGCACTGTATGCAGAAAACTAATTTTAGAAGTAGTAGTTGAAGTTTACACTCGAAAGGTAATCTACGAAGAACAATTTTTTGTTAACGTTTTTTCATTGAATTGTTACAGCCGCCGCCTGAAATTCAGCATTTTTTAAATGTAAAATTGTTAATATCTTCAGAACAGTTAACTTTGACACTACAACTGTAGGTATATTAAAATGATTAAGAATTCAACGCAAAACTTTTCAGCTACACAAATATTAGAGCGTTCTATTAGATAAAAAAAAGTAAGTTTGGTTCATCATTCTTTTTTGGATCACCCTGTATAATCAAAATTATTTTACTGGGGTGCAACCTTCATACCTACAACTTTACATAAACATATATAAAAAATGTCATGTCACTGTCGTAGTTTTATAAATTTCCGTAAATTTCTTAAGCCCCCGCAACATTGACGGAGCTTGTATATCGTTTTCTGATTAAAATTATGTTTGTACTTTAGATATACCTAGAAACTGTTGTCATTTAAACCGCATATAATTATTAAAATCATCTTGCACATTTTTTATAAAGAAAACAGCTTCATTATTGCGCAAGTAATGTTCTGGCATTTGTAACATAGGTAAGCGTTAAAACCATAGCGATATGGATCACTTGCACCTTTCCATATAAAACAGCCAACAAACGCCAACACCTAATCTTTATATACAGGGTGTTTCATTAATAATTGGAAATATTTTAACTGTAGAATTCTGGGCTTAAAATATTAATATTTAACCCAAATCACTTAGATAAAATGTGGCTTGTTACTGAGATATAGGGTGTTTTATTTAAAAATTTAAAAATGATTTTTCCCCATTACTTTAAAACTATTTGACGTATCCGTATCATATTTGGCAGGAAGTTTAGACACTGTAAACCATGCTAAATTATGTTAAATAAACGTTTCTGGCTACTACCAGAGGCGTACCACAGGGGCAAGTGGGTGGTTGACC
>CALNHX010009262.1:0-51711 GCA_940337035.1 Agriotes lineatus | reverse complement strand
ATCACCAGTCTGGCTTTCTTTCTTTCCTTTACTGCTTCTCTACAGCTTTCATCAAACCATTCTTTCTTTTTACATATTTTGCTTTTCCCTAGATTTTTTGCTGCTTGTCTTGTTGCTGTTTTCATCGTCTCCCACTTTTCTGCTATCATTCTTAACTAGGAAATGGTAAAGAGTTAATATCTGCCCCTCTATATGCTCTGACGTCTTTTATACAACTTGAGTATTTTTTTTAATGGGCACATGGTCAATTTGATTGGCTGTCGATCCCTCTGGACTTATCCACGTAACCTTATGAATGTTTTTATGCTTGAGTTGAGTTGTTTTGATGTTGCTTCTTGCTGCCAAGTCTATTACCTTTTGTCAATTATTATTTATCATGTCATGTAAACTCTCTTTACCTGCTATGTGTCTATTTCTTTCTTCCTTTCCTATCTTAGTGTCCATTGCAATATGTAACTATTAATAATTCTACTTCTTCTTCAATCAGCCATCAACTGTCCATTTTTGAACAAGGCCTCCCGCTGAGTTCTCCAATATTCTCTGCGCTGGTGGACTAGTGGTAAGAGTGTCAGACTAGTAACCACAGCGATCAGTGATCCCAGGTTCAAACCCCGCAGTAGGCCTAGTGTACACGATAAAAAAAGTACAAAAAATCAGTCCTTCTCGGGACTAACCAGGAGTTCATTCACCTGAGGACGGGAGTAATCAGAAACTCCCGAAACGTTGTGTGATAAACACTCGAGACAGTGGAAAAAGTCCGATAAAAACATCTCACTCTCTGTCTTGTGCTTTATTCGTCCATTTTGATCCTGTTGTCTTTATGATGTCATCCTTCCATCTAGTTTGTGGACGACCAGTTGATCTTCCATTTCACGGTTTTCATTCGATGACTCGTTTTGCCCAGCATTTATCCTTGTTCTTTCTTCCCATCTGGCTGGTTCCATTTGGATTCTGCAATTATTTGGGATATGTCCGTCATTTTTGGTTTTCTATGTATCCAATCATTTATTTTTTGATCTCATAGAGTAATACCTAGCACTGCTCTTTGTGTTGTTCGGAGTTTACTTATAATGCTTTTATTTAGTGCCCGTAAAGTAATAACGGGCAAGACACATTGATTAAATTGTACTTTTATTCTCAGATGTAATTGAATTTTTGAATTTCTAAGAATAAAGTTTAGCTTTCTGAAGGCTGTCCAACCCAATCTTATTCTTCGTCCGATGTTGGTCCACTGGTCTTCTTTGGTGATTTTTATGCACTGCCCATTGACCATTTCTATAGCATTTTCATTTATTGTTATTACTTCTTCGTTGTTTTTTTCTTTTTGATGTGGATAGTAAGATATAATTTTTGTCTAATCCAAGTTCATTTTCAGACCGCTTTCCGATGCCTTTTCACTTAGATCTTTTAGCATGTAATTAATATCATCTATATTATCTGATATAAGGGTGATATCATCTACAAAACGTAAGTTATTCAGTATAGTTCTGTTGATATTTATGCCCTTATCCTCCCAATCCAATTTTTTAAATGTCTTCTAGTACCGCTAAGAATAGTTGTGGAGAGATTACATCTCCCTTCCTGATTCCCCTGCCAATTTTAATTTGTTTAGTATTTACATCGGCATGTAGTCTAATTGTAAATGTAGCTTGGTCGTATATGTTGCTGATACGATTCAAAATCTGGAAGAATCAATTTAGCTGTTATCAAGTGCTTTCTGTATAGCCCATATCTCAAAAAAGTCGAAAGCCTTCTCAAAGTCAACAAAGGCGACATGTATACTGTTCTTAACATAATATATATATATGTGGTCTATAGTGCTGTGTTGTCTGCAAAATCCGGCTTGTTCAGGTGGTTGGTGCAGATCGAGTTTGTTAATTATGTGGTTTATTATTCGTGATAGCAGTTTATACAGTTATGACAATAAACTGATGGGCCTATAATTTATTAGCTTTGTTGCATCACCTCTCTTACATAATAAGACCATAATCGTGTTGCTCCAGTCTTTGGGACTGAACTTTCGGCCTTTAATGATTACACTCAACTGTCAATTGATATCATCCAATTAGAACTGTCAACTTCTTGAAAATCAACCAATCCCAAACTTATTAACTGATGAGCGCCCTAAGGATGCTTATCAACTTCGTGAATGGTGTTAATTAGAAATCAAAATGCAAGAAACAAGCAACTTGAATTTTTCAGTGTGATTAGGTCAATTTCAAAACATAATTAAACCATTCATTTTCGTGAGAAAAAGATTACTTTTTGCATTAATTTGAGTTAGGAAATGAAATTCATTTCCTCCCTAGTACGAAAAGTAATTACTTACTTGTGTGTTTACAGAACTCGACTTTGCCTCGTTCTTCAATGCACATACGTAAGGAAATAATGTCTTTTTTCCACTTGTACATATAAATAGCTATTAAAAAGATTTTTTTTTTTAGTTTAGACAAATTTAAGCTTACTATCCCTATAATTTTTATTTGTTCTTGTTAATTATAGCGACGGTTAACTTTGCCATTTCAAACTCACCACTCTTTAATAATTTTTAATTTTTCTTTTAACTATAAATACTTTTTTAGAGCACAGAAGCTGCGTGGCGCAGATGGGTTAGCGCCAGGCTTGCATTAAGCAAGTCCTCGGTTCGAATCCCGCTGGGGTCGGAATTTTTCCGTATCCTTGGCGATTAGAATCGGGCTCAGTGAGACCATTCACAGTTGGGCACCAAATTAACTGTGCTCTACTCAGAACCACAGACCTAAGAGATACAGTAACAAGGTCAACACATCACTAAGACACACACCTCACACAATGGTTGCTGCGCAAGCACCAAAGGCGTGATCCAACTCTGTATCCCGAATCCGGGGCAAGTTGATCATTGTACCGCCAGATGCCAGCGCATAAAGCACCAGCCTCGACACCGCAAGGTAAATGAGGTTACAGATAATACATACATACATACTTTTTTAGAGCATTGTAACATGACATTCTGATGTTTGATTGTTAAATAATGTTTATTCTATAACTAAAAGTGCAAAATGAATTTTAAAAGTGGCTAATTTATATCCACAAAATTCTGAAAATCACCAACCGGTATATTATTTGCTACATGTGGTCAATGATGTAACCATTTATTTGTTGTAACTGAACGTTTATACAATTTTTTCATTGTAAATTCATTCATTATACTTGAGCCTGTAAATGTGTTCGTTACATAAATACACGTAAGCGTAAGATTTCCGGATTTTAATGTTTCCACATTATAAGCGAGGATTTGTTGTCACGGGTTTGCTATATGCGATTAATACGGTATAAAATTTTCAGATTTTATGACAAAACAAAAAGGAATCGGTGAAAGAAAAAATTTAAAATGACTATTAAATATAGCCGAAAGGCAAGAGGGCCGAAACAAGGAGATCCCATATCAAGCGCACTGTTTAATATTGTACTAGAAGCAATCATAAGAAAACTTAACCTAAAAAGTAATGCAAAAACAATTAATAATTTGTATCAGATTTTAGCATTCGCAGAAGATTTAACCATTGAAGCAAGAAGTAAAGAGGAATTTTAAAGCAAATATCTAACGCGAATTAGAGAACATTTGAGCTAACTATTAATAAACTACAATCCTACTACCTAATAAGTATCACAACTAATTAGCTGGTACAACAGCTTAAAAAATAAAAAGTAATAGTTTTAGTTTTACAGTAGTGTATTCAGTAACAGTGTGGAAGACGCAAATACAAAATTAGGAAGAACAATAAAAGAAATGTGCTTTTTTGGGAGAACAAACAAGGAAGTACCTGGAAAGGCAGAACAAATTAAGAGCTGAATGAGCTGTATCACTGCCTCCTACACTTACAAGCCATGCTGTTGGAGATTTGGCAACGCTGATCGTACACCAATTTTTGTCCTGTTTATTTCTAAAAATGTCTGAAATGTGGCATGTGATTAAATATTAATATGTTGGACTGCTCTAAGTTTGACGAAATACATTTATTTATATTACTGTACTGTTCGTGATAAGTGCAAGTAAAATTGCTGCTAGAATTCATGGGGTTTATTAAGTATTTCACTGAGGTAAGTAACAACCTAACCTCATGTTTAGGGCATTTCTTCTAACTTTTAATTTTATATTTAGAATGCCGCGAAGACGCTGTGTACCAACCACAACAGTACCTTAAAAGAACATCGTATGCAAACGCTAACAACATTTTCTTTTCCAATGAATGAGATCCAAAAGAAAGCATGGCTTCGTGCAACAGCACGAGAACGTTGGACCCTAACAAAAAGTTCTGTCGTGTGTGAAATAAATTTTAATGGAAAATACATTTGAAAACGTTAGAAATGAGAGTGGGGAAATGCAGAACTGGTGATGTATTACCCTCAATTAGCTGACAAAGCTGTCCCAAGCGTATTTCCAAAATTACCAACATATTGTCGTCGAAAGCGCCTCAAGAAAGGACAAATCCTGAATGTAGAAGAAGACAAATATTGGAAAGACATGCACAAACAGTGAAAGTGTTTTTAAGTGATGACACAAGCAGTTTTTTGAAGTTTATGGAACAATTTGCGTCACACAAATTTAGATGTTACCAAGCAGATAAGTTTATTATGTTCAAATAAGATTATTTACAGCTGTAGCACCATATTTTTGCATATATGTTGTACTCTCAATCAGCAGTGGTGTATAGAAAGTTACAAACTTTAAAATAATTACAGAAATGTTCTTTTATACATATGTTACATAGGTTAGGTTGTTTTATTTTTATAAATATACTGTTACATGTTTGTGTTACTTGACTATGTAAATAAATGTTACCATTACAGAAGCTATCTTTAGTTAATTACAGAGTAAAATTTGATAAAGAGTAAAACTGTGCTCTTTAAAGCAAAATTATTTCAAATGGGAGTATTGTGATTTAGGACACCAACTACCAGAGATGCAATGTTGCCAAGTTTAACAGCATGGCTTGTAAGTGTAGGAGGCAGTGGCTGTATAAATACGTGTTCAATTGTTCACGTTGCAACAATCATGAAACATACTATATATCTATATTAGGAATTTTTACAGCCCTCGCTATATCTTGCTTCCTACTCACCATTGTGCCAATGATCGTAAAATTTTATTAGGGGCATGGCAATAAAAAAGAAATATTTTGTAATAATACTGTCACCATCAGATTTAGAAATTTTATCATGATAGTCCTTAGTAAAATATTTACTAGCACCTAGCAAGAAAAGAAAAGAGTGGATTACCGCAGGTTTGTTAAATTCAATCAATTATAGAGATACACTTAAAGTGAAAATCTAAAGCGACCTAACAAATGTTGAGTTGCATAAATATTATAAATACTACCGGAATCTTCTCATAACATCTCTTAGAGCAGCAATGTCAAACTACTATAAATAAAAAATTGAGGTATGCATGGTCCTCGACACCAAAAGGTAAAAGAGGCTATAGATCATGAATCAATGAATGCGCCCGATGATATTAAAAACTTGCGGAAGGTTGTTCATGAATCCACAAATAATTGCAACAAAAATGAAGAAATTTAAATGGTAAATTCTACAAATGCCAAACTTAAGTTTACCCATTAAAATAGTAAACGCTTTGAATTAGTGATGAGCATAACCGGACAATTTTCATAACCGAATTATTTGCATTCGAATGATATTAATAACCAAATGATTATTTGAATAATCATTCGAATAAATTTTGGCTCTCGATTAAGTCAGCCGGTTTGCCGGTTGGTGGTTCACCGTCATCTGCATCGACATCGTAACTTGCAGATAGCAGAGGAACTCAGTTAATCGGTAATTATTATAATAATCGTATAAATGATTTTTATTTGATTTCTAAGAAGTTTGTGCAATAAGTAATTGTGGATATGAATGCATTATATCTGGATACACCTTTATTGTTTTCGATTGCTGGCGATTTATAATATAATAATAATATATTGTTGTAATTGTATGTTTTACGGCTTCTTCCAATCTATAACCAAAACATAATATGTACGGTAATTGACAAACAATAAGCAATCTGACGTAACAATTAAAACCATAGTAACTGCAAAAACCCAGTTTATACACTTAAAAAATACATGCAAAATATATCATAATAGTGTGTAGTGCCCGATTTCTAAGGCGCCGACCGTAAATTATGTGTTATGTATTGGAAATTAAGAGGTATTTATTAACCCTGCAGAGGTCGCGCGCGGACTGTCACTCCGCATGCAAGAAGTATCAGCCATTATTTGGCAATCCCTACTCTTTAGGTCTTGCCGGTCTCAGTACCTCTCGGGGAACAGTATCTTATTGTCGGTGCCAAATAACTAGTTAGTGGGTGCACATTTGTGTGAATGATTAGTATTTGCGGAGTGAGAGTCGGCAGCGACCACCGGCGTTTGTAAAATAGTTTTATTTTAAAATCAATTTGATTATAAACAGAGGGAAGTTACTGTAAGTTTTTAGTAATTTTAACTTACTAAATTACTTTAAAATGAGAGTACGAGAAACAGCAGGATCGCCCTCGGCGTTTAATGAAAGAGTGTTTAGAATCTGACCAAAACCATAAAACTGGCCAACAAGATATTATTGTGTCAAATGTAATATTTCTTTGTGTTTAGAACATTCAACCATTATTTGTAACGAATGCCGTGAGAGTGCATGGCAGAATTAATTTTTTTTTCATTTTTATTAAAATTCCAAAATTCTAAGTTAAATGTTAATATTGGACAATTATTTGTAAGGTTTCTTTTTAATAAATAAATATTTCATTGTTTTGCAATAAATCAAAAATAAACTGGCATATGACTTCTGTTTGTAGCCCCTAAATTATCTTTTATTTGCCATGGGGAGTGTGAGTCCGCAGCGACTACTCATGTTTCAGTATAAGCGCGACTCCTGCAGAGTTAAGAAGTGTAGAAAGAAAGAAATATGCGGGACTGCTTGCTAATCGCAATAAAAAACAGTGGTAAAACGTTTATCTTTATCGATCGGGCGGGTTAAAGGCGCCGCCTCTTGTTTTGAACCTTTGGAGATGTAAGCAAATAAAAAATTGTTTTATAGCTTGATGCGTTTGCAGTTTTTAGGCGTTCAGGTTTCAGGTCCCCCCAGAATCTGTAATTTGATATTTTTTATGATAGGAGGTAGGTACGCGATAACCAAATGGTGTTTTCAATACAACCTGCTTTGTTTATGAGTTATGATGTATTTATATTTACAGAATTTCGAGCACCACGTAGGTCACTGAAATATGGCACGTAGTACCTTTGAATAGAGGTTTTATATTCAAAGCGTAGTACGTATCAGCATGAGGTTATTTTTCATTCGAATACTTGGAACGAAAACCGAGTTACAGAGGTTATTTCAATAACCGGATAACCGGTTATTTTTCATTCGAATAAGCCCATCACTACTTTGAATGATTATTTTAGAAGTCAGACAAAATTTAGCTGAAATACTCAATAATGAAAATAAATTGCATAAGACACCCTTTCCTATGAAAGAAAGAAAGAACCTCATCTGGTATGTTCTTAATTCCCGTTGCAAAAGAAGAAGTATTAGAAGTTATAAACTCACTAAAAACAAAATATCATGTGGTAGTGATAAAATTGTGTTGAAGGCCTTCGCCTTGTTGACTACTATATACCCGAACCTTTACAAATTATTATTAACGAATGTTTTTCTTCTGGAAACCAAACTAAATCATACACAATAAAAACGAATAACTTAATCAAAAAATTAAACTGCGAACGTAAATAAGGTAAATAAGAAAATACACAAAAAAACTAGCAAGAAACTGATGAATATTTGCATCATAGTCAATGTGGTAACTGATGTTACATTGCCAATTAGAAATTCCCGCTCGTGGGTATACAGCGCTCTGCGGAGAATTGCTAAATTTCACATATGCCCAGGCCATATAAAGTGACGTTTGTCACACAATTCAGCAGGTCGTGATAAATATAAACAAATAATAGTAGATTATGTTATTAGGAGTAAAAGTGACACTTTATGTGGCGAAGCTGAAGTTTATTTAGCCGAACATTAGTGAGGCAAATAATTCAGCTAAGCCACATAAAGTCACTTTTACTCCGAATAACATATACTATTTTATCCGCAAACGTATTCAGGTAAATTTCATTAATATAAATTTAAAAAAAAAAGAATGCATCAGCCAGGAATCGAATCCAGGCCACCCGCGTGACAGGTGAGCACTGTACCCCTGCGCCAATCTCTGTTGTTCAAATAACGCGCTACTGTAATGATACATGAACATACTGAATCACCCGAGCTAATAGCACACGGCCACAGCAGCTGTCACACCATAACCCACAGCGACAGATGCTCCGATGCGCTGCTTAAAGGTTTATTTACATTAAAACTTTTCGTACTCTTTTTGAAAATAAAAACTGGCTTACGATCTAAGTGTAAAAATTAGCAAAATTTTAAGCCATCATACAATTTAATCGGTCCAGTATCTTCGGAGGAGATAGCGAACAAACATAGAAAGAAAGAAAGAGAGCAACGATTTTGTGTGCTTAGGCAGATAAAGTGACACTTTTACCTTGTCAATAAAGACACATAAGTTGTCACTTTTGTGACGTTTGCGGATAAAAATATATAGTAATATGCCTTCAATCAACCTAAAATCTGTTTTTTTTTGCTTTTATCATTCATAGCAGGCTTTGCTTTTGCATTTTTATAATAGTGTAGGTAGTTGGTTGCAAAGAAAAAACACTAGTAATGTCAATGTATACGCCCCAACAGAAGACGCGGACGAAAAGGAGAAACAGAAATTCTATGAAGAATTGGAAAAAGCAACAGATCAAATTAAAAAACATGATACCCTGGTGGTACTAGGGGACTTCAATGCCATGGTGGGGAAAGAAGATTGGCTTAGAGAAGTGACAGGTAAACACACAATCCATGATAAAACAAATAACAATGGATTAAGACTATGCAATTATGCTGCAGCAACAAATCTAATAATAAGCAGCACTAGATTCCCACATAGAAGAGAACATAAAGAGACATGGATTATCCCAGGAAGAAATAGAGGTAACCAAATAGACCACGTTCTAACCACAAGAAACAAAGCAACGTTCATACAAGATGTTAGAACGTATAGAGGTGCCAATGCAGACACAGACCACATGCTGGTAATAACGAAATTGAAACAGAAAATATTAAAAGGGGAGGAAAATACTAACTCACAAAGGAAATGGGCAGTGGGAAAATTAAACAATGAAGAAAACAGGAAAAAATACATAGAAGCAGTAGAACAAGAACTAAATTTAAGCACATACAGACCAGCAAGTGACATCGATATAGAATGGGAAAACATCAAAACAAGCTTAAAAGGAGCAGCAGAAAAAACCTTAGGATATAAAAAAAATAAAAAGAGCAAAATATGGTTCGACGAAGAATGTGAGGAAGAAATAAGTAAGAAAAGAGAAGCTAGACTGAAATGGCTAAAATCTGGAAAAGAAGAAGACCAAGAGAAGTATAGAAAAATAAAGAAGGAAGCAGATAATGTATTCAAAAGAAAGAAAACAGAATGGATAGACCAAGAAATGGAAGAAATAGAAGCTAGTAGAAAGCTAAACAACACGAAAGAAATGTATAAGAACATAAAAAAAAAACTAGAAGAAATAATGTAATTAAGAGAAGAGGAATGAAAGACTACCAAGGACAATCACAGTATGATACCAGAAAGATAAAAGAAATATGGAAAGAACACTATCAAAACCTACTGTTTAGAGTAGATGAAACGAATGAACAAGTAGAAATGGAGAGCACAAGAGACGAACATGCAGATGAAGAGCCAAGTTACACTGAAGTTGTGAGAACTATAGAAAAAATTAAAAATGGTAAAACCCCAGGTATAGATGAAATAAATGGAGAAATGATAAAATACGGAGGGGAAAAACTATACATCAGGATACACAGAATAATAACAGCAATTTGGAACGAAGAGAAAATGTCAAGCGACTGGAGAAAAGGAATGATAATCCCGATATTTAAGAAAGGAGATCCAGAAATATGTAACAACTATAGAGGCATCACTCTCCTGAACGTAGCATACAAGGTTTTTACATATATACTACAACAACGGCTAAGTGTGCACACTGAAAAGAAGCTAGGGGACTACCAATGTGGGTTTAGACCAGGCAGGTCGACGGTGGATGCCATACACGTAATCAACCTAATAATTGAAAAAGTGCACGAATATGACATTGAATTGAACCTCTTATTTATAGATTTCCGAAAGGCATTCGATCAAATCAAAAGATCACAATTAATAAAAGATATGGAACAACTACACATACCACAGAAATTAATACGACTAACCCAAATGACAATGGAAAGATCAGAAACCACAGTAAAATTGGATGAGGGGGAGACAGAATATTTTGAAATAAACATGGGGGTTAGACAGGGAGATGCTCTCTCACCGGTTTTATTCAACATTGTACTGGAAAACATTGTGAGGAAAACGGATCATGTAAGCACAATAAGAAATAAGGAAATGCAACTCTTGGCATATGCAGACGACTTAGTCGTAATATCGCGGAGCAAAACGAAATTACAAGAAACACTTAACGTCATTGAAACAGAAGCAAAAATAAGAGGACTCACAATAAATACTGAAAAAACAAAATACATGCACTGCAAAAGAGGAAAAGACACTGATCCAAAACAATACAAGGTGGGAAAACATGAATTTGAAAAAGTACAAACATTTACATACTTGGGAACGGAAATAAACAACAAAAATAACAAAGAGCAAGACATAAAAGGGAGGATCCATCGAGGGTTTAAACTGTTTAATATATACAAGCCACTGTTAAATGATCGAAAAATTACAAAAGTAACAAAAATAAGAATCTACAAAACATTAATAAGACCTACAGTAATATACGCAGCGGAAACAATGCGGGTAACCAAAAAAGAAGAGGAACAACTGCGCATATTAGAAAGAAAGATTTTAAGGAAGATCCTAGGGCCACTGAAATTGGGGGAGAATGAATACAGAATAAAAACAAACAATGAAATAGAAGACGAAATAAAAGGAGAAGACATAATCAGAGAAATAAAGGCACAACGAATACGTTGGTTAGGACACTTGGAAAGAACACAGGAAAATCGAATGATTAGGACAATAACGGAATGGAAACCAGATCTGACCAGACCACAAGGGAAACCTAGACATAGATGGAAAGACGAAGTTTTAAAAGACCTGAGAAGGATGAATGTTACGGACTGGAAGAAAAGGACCACCAACAGAAAAGAATGGAAAAACATTGTACTACAAACTAAATCAAACAAGAACATATGAAAGAAATTAAGGCACTAATCCAGCCGAAGAGGATTGAAGAGTCTACATAAGACGCCAATGATTCCTGTAAAGGAATTACGGTTTATATATATATATAATGTCAAAAACCTGTTAAAACTGTCAATGTCTGAACTTATAAGCAGTATTATACTTAATACGAGTTAAAATAAGGTATTGATTTATTTTAAAAACTTTTATTTAAACATGAGTGTTATCTAACTATACAGAAACATAAAATTTCTAGACAGTACAGTTACTACAGTTCTTAAAATAAAGCAATAGGTACCTTATTTAATGTCAATTGTTCAGTAATTTTAACTCTTATCTTATATATATTTCTAAAAGTCCTGACTGACTGACTCATCAACGCCCAGCCCAAACCCTTGGACCTAGAAAGCTGAAATTTTGCACAGAGGTTCCCTTTATGATGTATACAAGGAATAAGGAAGGATATTTCGAAATTCAACCCCTAAAGGGGTAAAATGGGGGTTCCAATTTTGTATGGAAAAATAATATTAAATAGACATTTCGACTTGAAACTTCGTAGGAGTACTCCTAAAAACAAATAAGCAAACACGTATTTCGTGATTTTCCGAAAATCAACCCCTTAGGGGGTGAAATGGGGTAAGTAAGCCTAAAAATCGATATGGGTGTCGTTATTGAGGTTTATTGGGACGTTGATTGCAAAAATGGCATTTATTTTTAAGTCCAAGACGGTGAACATGACATAAGGGAAGAAACGGGACGGGACGGGACTAGACTGGACGGAACGGGACGGACTGGACTGGACGGGACTGAGCGGGACGGGACTGGACGGGAAGGGAAGGGACGGAACGGGACGGGACGGGACGGGGCAAAGCGGGACGGGGCGGGGCGGGGCGGGACGGACGGGACGGAAAGGGAAGGAAAAAGATGGGATGGAAGGGGAGGGGATGGGATGGAAGAGGAGGGGCGGGACGGGACGGGAAGGGACGGGACTGGACGGGAGGGAAAGGGGCGGGACAGGACGGGAAGGGTCGAGACGGGGCGGGGTGGGGCGGAACATTATTTAATACACAAATAACGAACCTCGCGCGAACGAAGTCGCGGGTAAAAGCTAGTCTTATATATATTTCTAAAAGTCCTGACTGACTGACTGACTCATCAACGCCCAGCCCAAACCCTTGGACCTAGAAAGCTAAAATTTTGCACAGAGGTTCCCTTTATGATGTATACAAGGAATAAGGAAGGATATTTCGAAATTCAACCCCTAAAGGGGTAAAATGGGGGTTCCAATTTTGTATGGAAAAATAATATTAAATAGACATTTCGACTTGAAACTTCGTAGGAGTACTCCTAAAAACAAATAAGCAAACACGTATTTCGTGATTTTCCGAAAATCAACCCCTTAGGGGGTGAAATGGGGTAAGTAAGCCTAAAAATCGATATGGGTGTCGTTATTGAGGTTTATTGGGACGTTGATTGCGAAAATGGCATTTATTTTTAAGTCCAAGACGGTGAACATGACATAAGGGAAGAAACGGGACGGGACGGGACTAGACTGGACGGAACGGGACGGACTGGACGGGACGGGACTGAGCGGGACGGGACTGGACGGGAAGGGAAGGGACGGAACGGGACGGGACGGGACGGGGCAAAGCGGGACGGGGCGGGGCGGGGCGGGACGGACGGGACGGAAAGGGAAGGAAAAAGATGGGATGGAAGGGGAGGGGATGGGGTGGAAGAGGAGGGGCGGGACGGGACGGGACTGGACGGGAGGGAAAGGAGCGGGACGGGACGGGAAGGGTCGAGACGGGGCGAGGAAGGGCGGAACATTATTTAATACACAAATAACGAACCTCGCGCGAACGAAGTCGCGGGTAAAAGCTAGTTAAGTATAATACTGCTTATAAGTTAACACATTGACAGTTATAACCGGTTTTTGACATTACTAGTGTTTTTTCTTTGCAACCAACTACCTAAACTATTATAAAAATGTAAATGCAAAGCCTGCTCTGAATAATAAAGCAAAAAAACAGTATACAGAGTGATTTTTTAAAAACTGAATTGCAGCAGGCCCTGAATAGCCTGAATCAGTTGGCAGTACAGAAGTGTATTGTCAGTCTAAGGGCCGGTTGCAGAAAGCAATGTTAAGTCTCGTGTTAGCTAACGCGACGTCAAACTGAACAAAATCGCATCAAATCTCAAATCTTTATGGTAACTAATACATTAGTAAACAAAATTTGATGCGATTTTGTTCACTTTGACGCGATGTTAGCTAACACGAGACTTAACATTGCTTTCTGCAACCGGCCCTAAGTCAAATTCGAGATTTGCAGGTAAAGTTTTGCGTCAGTCTGTGTCAAATAACAAACAATCGTCACTAGAACCGAAATGTGCAATGCTACTATATACAACATTAATTCGACCACTAATACTTTATGCCTCTGTAATCTGGGGAAATACATCTAAAACAAACCTACAAAGGATCCAAGCACTACAAAACAAAATTCTTAGAATCTCAGTAAATGCTCCCTGGTACGTCACCAACAAACAACTTCATACTGAACTCGTTATAACTACGATCTTGGAGTACATAAAGAAACTAACCATAAATTTCCATGCAAACATTAACAATTGTGCTGGAGCAGTGTACTATCAACTTGGACAAAAACAAATACACGCAAGGCTGAAACGTAACCTACCAGAAGACATTTACCTAAACAATAGTTATAGTGATGGTGGCTAGATAAACTACATAAACTAATGTATTGTGTTATATTAAAAATTTTATCAACAGTACTTTAATTCCATAAGTGGTGATATTAATCACTCTGTTACTCTGGTATATGTATATTATATACACTGTTAATCACATAACACTGCCATGTATAGTAAATAAGTTGCTGATCGAGTATGCCTAATTAAAAAAAAAATAACAAACAAAACCTAACCTACTAACCTCGAATTTGACATAGACGGACAATGCACTTCAGTACTGCCAACTGATTCAGGCTATCCAGGGCCTGCTGCAATTCAGTTTTTAAAAACTCACTGTATATTTTGTAACTAAACTGTTAAACTGCTAAAATAATATAAATGTAAAGCCTGCTTCGAATCATAAAGAAAAAACAGACTATAGTAAATAATATAAAATACCTAGGAATTCAGCTTGACTGTCATTTAAGATGGTAACATCCCTCATTATATATTACGACAAAAATCAAGAAACTTTTCTATCCCTTTAAAGTGATACAGCAGTTTTTATATGGTAAACATTTAAAAATAATATACAAATCTTTAGTACATTCGATTTTACAATTTGGCATTATTGGCTGCGGTGGGCTCCATAAATCAAATTTACAGACGTTACAAATCACTCAAAAGACTATATTAAAAATTTTATTAAACAAACCAATAATGTACACTTCTGTGCAATAAAATTAAGCACAGGTCATATGACTATTTTTCACAATATTCTAGTTTGTACAATTCGGGTGTATTTTAATTGCCTAGCAGCAGTTTCAATAAATGATAAAACACCATAACTTCAAAATAACAACTTTATTAAAAGAGCAAAACTAAGACCGTTCGAAAAAAAAAAAAACGCTATTAATAAATGCAACAAAGTCATGGGTGCTTAATTTTATTGCACAAAAGTGTACTCTTCTGCTAGAGTTTTGCAGGAATGCAATTTATTAATAGATATTTATGTATTTAGTGTGTAAAGAGAGCCATTTTGGCATGAGGATGCTTGGCACAAAAAAGCAACCGAATACCAAAATGGCTCTTTACACTCGCAATACATACAAAATTTTTTCTAGGGTCCTAAATAAATGACAAAATTGTTAAATAATTGAAATATTTTGTAATTTTTTTCAATTCACACCATTTGATGAAGTCTTTGTACCACCGTTCATAAAGGCTGTGCGATTCGACCGGCAACAACTCATTGGTTGCTGTCTGGACCGTTCAAATACTTCGGGCGGGGTGCAATTAACTTCAGATTCCATCTTCAACTTCACAAAAACTTACAAACTCAATAAAACTATTGCGTGATGATGGACGCACCGTGATGTAATTGCCAATAAGTATTGACAGTTCCAGAAAAATGATGAATTACAATAATAATCAGATAGCCATGGCGGTGCGTAAAATAAAATGATGTCACGTGATTATTTCATTAAGACATTGTTTACGAGGTTGCGATGTTAAAATGGTTACTAGGGAAAAATGTGTGAATCGCTAACTTTTCGCATTGACACTGAGCTTTTAATAGTCAGTTTTAGAGGTGACCGTAGAAAAAATAGTTTTACTAAATTTCCACACTAAAGGGAAACCCCCAATTCGACATCAATAATCTACCAGAGGTGTAGAACAAGTGATCACAACAACTGCAAATAAATGAATTGGTAGATATGCTGTGTTTCTAGCTCCACGATGAGATTAAAAATATAAATAAATTACATCATTTAAGTCTAATCTCAAACAGTATCTAATTTCAAATGATTTGGCATAATTTTATCATTGATTGGGATATTGTTAAATTGGCTTGAAATACTTTTTGTCGATTTTAAGAGTTGTTTGGTAAATACCATCAGTTTTTAAATAGTGTTAGTGGCAATTAGCGTTCTACTTTATCATATTGTACACGTTGCAGTACGCAAGCCTCGCTTAGATTGAGATGTGTTCCTCTAATATGTTTAATTAATCATGTTTGCTTCAATTCTGTAAACAATAAACCTTCTATACAGAATGGTATCCGACGTTTATTGATACCATCACTATTTTTATAAGTAAAAAATAATGTAATGTTATTTTCCTAGGTACATACATACACAATCAGATCCTCTTGTTACCAACGAGTGTCAATTGTAGTATTGACAAGTCAGTTCCATACTTTCCTACTGAGCTGCCGTTTGTGTCTCATGACATGTTTTGGCCAGCATTCCTCTAGAGAACTGCTTGGTTTTCCATATTTTGCTTCCTTCTTGGTTCATTCTGTTTAGGTGGCCCCATCACCTCAATGTCCCTTCAAAGATTTTATTCTCAATGGGTACTACATGCAGTTTTTCTTTCGTAGCTGTTTCTCTCTCTATCTAGCTTTCCACTCTGTTTAGATATTTAATTTCTATAACTTCTAGTTTTTTGTAAGCACCTACCTTTCGCCGTAAATTAACGTGGGAATCAATACTGCTGCCCTTTTAGTTTTTTTGGGTAACTCTTACTTATACCAAAAAGACCTTCACTTATGATTGATATAGTTTTGTTTGATTTTGTATTTCTTTATTTTGCCTTTGCCCTCCGCATTCTAGCAGATTGTAATGTAATTTAAAAAATAAGTTTTATTCAGTTGTTGGTTCGCAGGATATTTACAGCACCATTAATTGCCATGTGTCATAAATACACTTTTTGCTTGTTTATTTTTTACAAAAGTATATTTGCCTCACCTTCCTATTTTGATGAGAATAGTACGCCCCCCCCCCCCCCCCCCCCAATTCCTTTCAGAACACCCTGTATACCTGTTCGTTTTTAATCTTATTTTTTTGCTACGAAAAATTGAAGAAGCCTATCAGAAAATCTCTTGAAACAGTAAACAAATGAAACGGTTTGTACATTGTTGTGATTAACTAACGCTCATCAACATTCATCAATAAATAAAATTCAATATTCATTGACCAACTGCACATTTTGCCCCACTTAACAGCTACTGTATCGTATACATGTTTAAAATGAGAAATTTTAGCATCTGGGCACCGAATCACATACATTCATAGCAAAGGTTCTGTACAAATTAGAATGTCATTACCTGCCAGCGCCTTTCCATTTCATCCCCACGTAACTGCAACATTAGGGCGTCTTCAGGTGCAAGCGTGCCCAGCAGAGCAAGACTGGATGCTCGCAAAGCTGCATGTGTATTTGCCTGACACTCAATATCATTCTGCAATTCTTTAAGCTGCTGGGCTCCTCGGCGGGACTCAGCTTCTGTCTCCAGCGTTTCCAAAACAGATTCAGCTTCGCTAAGCCATCCCAAAAATTTATCCAAGGACCGGTCCAAATTCTGTAGAGAGCTCAGCGCTGAATGTAGCAGTTTTCCCCTGTTTATTACACATGCATCGAGCCGTGAGTAATGCTGATTTATATACTCCACTACCTGCAATTTAACATTTTCAATTACTAGTGCTAATTATTTGGAATGGCGAACCTTTTTATATCGGCTGGTATCTTCGTTTTGGCGACTAGCAATAATTCGTTGCATTAATTGCTGAAAGGCCTCAATTTGCCCCTTAAACTGGTGAAGCTCTGCATGCAAACCTTTTTGCTCCCGCAGCTGCGCCTCCAGTACATCAGCAGTGTGCCCGATGGGCACCATGCTGGCCAAACGAGATTCCATCCGTTGCAGCCATCCTTCAAGTTCTACTCGTTTCTGTTCGAATGTTTCTTCTTTTCGCTGCATTGTATGCACCCTTCCTATTTAGGGTATGTTTTTAATTCACCATTTTTTAGGCTTTTACCAGATGTGCCTCACAGTATCCAGCGCCCATACCGGCACTTTGCGGTTTGAAAAGGTCATAAATATTTGTTATCTCTCTTAGATTTGCCCAATAATGCCTGTGGATCAATGTTTACAGTGTGTTGAGGTCGATGACCGCGCACCTGCTGGTACAGCCGTCAATATTCTTTGACGTACATGAAATATTAATGATTGGCAGCTGAAATTATGAACGGTTTTAGATTATTTTGATTTGTATGTAGCACTGACTTTTGAAAATTTCGAATCTAACCTTACTCATTTGACGTTTATGGCTTTTAAAGCCGGAAAAAACAAAATAGGGTTTAGCAGTGTTGCCGTCGATTCGTGTTTAAGTTTATGTTTGGCAACTATGTGTAATTTCAGCTGGCATATCAACAAAAATGTTAGTGCTGAGTGAGGTTAAGTATTAAGTAATTTAACATAAATGTTGCAATGACGTATAGGCGAGTTCTTAACTAAAAGGTTTATAGAGGTGTGTAATTTTAGACTTTCTCTTTAGTCATCATTTAGATTCTGTTTTATCTTAATATTTACAAAATGCGGTCTCAGCAAAAGTACTCAAATGACATGTGAAAGTAAGGTTATTGTTGATAATAACTTGGTTTTAGGAAGAAGTTTAAAAAAGTAATGGATATTCAGTATGTACATATTAATTCAAATAATTATAAGGACAATGAAACTCTCGTCAATAGAAAAGACCCTGGCGAACCGATAATCTCAGATACTAAATCGGGACTTCTAAATATTCGAGCCCTTATATTCTTGTTGTTGTGGTACATATTTAGTGGCTGTACCCTGTTTTTAAATAAGTATATTTTAACATATTTAAATGGGAATCCAACAGTATTAGGTAAGAGCTGACGTTTACTTAAAAATCTTTTTAAGTATTTAGTAATTTTGTACAGGAGCATGTCAAATGCTAATGACGGCAGCATGTGGATTCATACAAATGTATTTTCCTTGTGGAATGTATAAGCCATCACAAAGGCTCAGTCGTCCACCAGGATTTTATAGACATATGGTTTTAGTAGGTTGTACAAGGTAAATGTTCACTTTATATAGTGTTAATATCTGCGATAATGAATGATGCGAATGATACTATTGCAGGTTCCTCACAGTTGTCCTGGGGTTAGTAGCATTAAATTATGTAGCAGTTAGTTTCACAGAAACTATAAAGAGCTCAGCTCCGCTGTTTACAGTTTTGATATCGAGGTGTTTACTAGGTAATTTATATTACATAAATAGTGAGTTATTTTGTTAATTGTGAAAACTGCAGGTGAACAAACTGGGTGGTTTGTAAATTTAAGTCTGTTGCCAGTTATGTCTGGATTGGCACTGTGCTCTGCCAATGAAATCAGTTTCGAGCTGCGGGGTTTCATTGCCGCCATGGCTACCAATTTAACTGAATGTCTTCAAAATGTGTATTCCAAAATGTTAATATCAGGAGATAAATTTAAATATACGTAAGTACTGGGAATGTAGTATCTTCATAGGTTTATATCTGTAGCATACCACTTTCTTACTTTTGCTAGCACATCTTATGACACCAGCGTTATCATATTAAGTGTACATGTGTGTTATTTTGTACAAGCAATATTGCTGGTTTAATTTTTAATATTAAATATCCACTTGAAGTTAGCAGTTCAATTAGTAGAACAAAATTAGAAGGTAATGGTTACATAATTATAAAACATCATAAAAGTTATTGATTTTTTCATTGTTTTAATTTGAAATGACGTAGTTTTTATGCTTGTTAAAATTGTATCAACCTGAGGAACTTTCCATTGCAAATATAATTTGTTTCTGACATCATTTGATGGTGTAGTTACATTGTATATAAATAGGGATAAAGCATTTCATTGCCAGCATTATTATTATTATTGTTGTACCCATTATTCCCTGACGGGACATAGGGTTATAATAGTTATTTACTATACAAGTGGGATATGAGTATCATTAATATACATGTGTGTAAGTTACAAAGGAGTGCATAGCACGAGTTATGTAAGCACACAAGTATATTAATGATGCACTATCACACATGTATTGTACAAAATTTTATCTACAACTGCCCAAAATTGAGCAAAGTGCATTAAGAGAAATGTCAGATCTGTCATTTTCAAAGATATTTTAATAGGCAAATGTGTATAATTAACAAGTAATACTTAACAATTCTTATCAAGTTGCACACATACGTATTCACGTACCTATTAGTCATTTACTTGACATCCACACTGTCAAACTGACAATATGTTGGCACCACTGCTATTTTTCACATTTTAACAATTACATTAATGTACAGTCTAATAAAAAACACATTAGTTAGGGTTAGAAGTTCTGCACAAACTGTTCCCACGTGTCTTTATCCCCTGCTTCTGCCATTTCAGGGCTGCATGCCTGATTGTATCTCTAGGTTTTCTTAAAGTATGACCCAGCCATCTGTACTTTCTTTGTCTTATTTCGGTGTTTATATCCTCCTGGCCGGTTTTCCTCTATAATTCCAAATTTGATAAACGTTTTGGCCATACATATCTCAAACATCTGTTGACAAATGCTTGTAACTTCCTTTTTATTTGGGTCGTAACATACCAGGTTTCCGAGCCGTAAAGAAGGACTACTTTAACTGTAGCATTAAAAACCTTAATCTTAGTCGATGTTCAAAATTTATTAGCCCACCAAAGTTGTTCTTGCTTTATTTATTCTTAGCTCTATGTCTTTCGAAGTGCCTCCATTACACGATACAATGCTTCCCAGATGGGTAAATTCTTCTACTGTTTCTAAGTGGTTATTATCTAGTATTATGTTATTTGCTCCTTCGGTATTTATCGTTAGCAGCTTCGTCGTATTTTTGTTGATTTCCAATCCCACCTTGTGTGATTCTGTTATTAAGTTATTTAGCTTTAACTGCACGTTTCTCACTTGAGTAGACATGAGGCACACATCATCAGCGTAATCTAGGTCTTCCAGAACACCCATCAAACCCCATCTGATACCTCTTGTTCTGCCTTCAATAGTTTTTAGTAAAATCATATTCATACATAATCGTTCCTCTTCTACCTTATCGTGTCGAGGTGTCGCAGCAGAAATTCTTCCACTCACGACGATCCGTAGCTATTCTCTCAGCTTGTCTCCAATTCAGCATCCTGTCTTGTAGAATCTTGCTTACTTTGCTATTCTAACTTCTACTTGGCCTCCCCCTTTTCTTTTTCTTGTCTACTGCAGTCTTCCATATGACTTTAACCTTTCTTAGTTCACTCATTCGGACCGTATGCCCGAACCATGACAACTGTCGAGTTTCTATTGTCTTTTGCACTGTTTCTACACCGAACCACTCGCGAATCACATTGTTACTGATACAGTCTCTTCTTGTTATTACCGGCTGCTGCTCTCAGGTATCGCATCTCACTTTGTTTTTTTCTTATAAACACCTTGTTCAGTGCGTAATACATCTTATTTGCATTTGCTATGCGGTTGTTGATTTCTGCATCTATACTACCCCTGGCATGTATTATAGAACCTAAGTACTTAACATTTTCAACTTGCTTCAATTTAGTGTTATTTATTATCACTTCCAATTGTTGTTCACTTTTGCTTATTGCCATGACTTCAGTTTTGTCAATGTTGATACTCATACCTTTATCTCTTATTTCTTCATTCTATACTGAAACGTTGTGTTGTAGGTCGGATTCCTTGCTCACCATTATCACTAAGTCGTCTGCATACATCATTTGTGACATATATACTTGCTGTAGTTTGTAGGCTCCTATTCTTGCTGGTTTTAATTTGTGCCTGCATGACTTGTAAATCTCAACACACTCCCCTGTCTGACAGCCTTGGTTGTGGTAAATTCAGTAGATATAAAATTGTTTGTTCTTACCACATTTCTAGTGGTTACGTATAGGCTCTTGACATTTCTCACCAGTATGTTGTTTACTCCTCGATTAATTAATATTTTCCAGATTATTTCACGGGGACAGCTGTGAAATGCCTTGCTTAGATCGATAAAGCACAGATATAGTTTATCGTTGTGGGCTAATGTTTTCTCAGCTAATTGTCTTAGGCTAAATATAAGGTCTACAGGTCCTCTTGCTGGTCTAAAACCACATTGGTTATCATCAATTGTTTTTTCTATTAATTCCCTTAGCCTCTTCTCCAGTATTATTTCATATATCTTACTAGCAGTGCTCAGAATGGAGATACCTCTATAGTTTTGCACAGTTTTTAGCATCTCCTTTCTTGTAAATCGGTAGAATTATGGCTACGGTCCAGTCTCTGGGTATTTCTCCGGTTCTCCAAACTTGGTTAATTAGTTTGTGTAGGCATGCAAATCCTTTTTCGCCCATGCCTTTGAACATTTCGGCTTTAAGGTTACCTTGTCCAGCAGATTTTCCATTTCTTAACCTTTTAACCGCTTCATTTACTTTCTCTAATGTTATTTCATTATTTACTACTGTTCCATTGCCTTCATTATTACTTGGGATCCCTAAGTCTACACCTCCTTCCAATATTTTGGTAAAATATTGCCGCCATCTTTCTGCTGTTCGTTTACTATCGGTTATTAAGTTATCACTCTTTTCTTGTATGCATTTAATTCCACCCACACTCTCTTTCCTGAAGTTTTTAAGTGTGCGATAAAGGAGTATTGAGTTTCCTTGGCTGTTCATCTCCATCTTAGTTCCAAGCTCTTCCCACGCTTTTTGTTTAGCCTCAGTAACCCTGTTTTTAACTTCCTTTCTTTGTTCTTTATGTGCTTGGTAGTTCTGTCCCGTCTTATTACTTAAGTATATTTTCCAAAGTTTCTTTTTCTTTCTGACTTCTACCTTAATTTCTTCATTCCACCATGCTGTACTTTTTCTGTGTCTTCTCGACGTTTTACCACACACCTCTTCAGCTGCCTTTAACATGAATGTTTTGAACATGTTCCACAATGCTTCCACTTCATTTGTGCCTTTCCAGTCTGTTAATTCATTTGAGCTCCACACTTTTTTTAGTTTATTGAATGCATTTTGTGCTCTGCTAATTCTCCTCTTGATGTCTTTTTGGCATCCTCCTGAGTTCTCAATTACGCTTCCTAAATACACGAATTGGTCGACGTTTTGAATTTTTTCTCCTTCAAGTTCTATTTCTTGGGTGCTTGTTGGGTTGATGCGGAGCGTTTTTGTTTTTTTGTATTAACTTTTAAACCTACATAATTTGCGTTACTATTTAAGATGTTAATTTTCTCTTGCATATGACTAATCTTCTCAGTTATTAAGCAGATGTCATCGGCGAACTCTAGATCTTCTAAGACCTGGCTGAATCTCCAGGTGAGGCTTTTTTTGTTGTCTGTTGTCCGTTTCATTACCCAATCTATTACAATTAAGAAGATGATAGGCTACAGAGTGCAACCTTGTTTTACACCGCTTTCTATTTTTATAGCATCGGTCTTATTACCACAATATTCTACTCTTGAGCTATATCCTTCGTACATCAATTTAATTATTCTAATAATTTTGTTCGGGATTCCATATTCCTCCAGGATCGTCCACAGTCTTTCCCTATTTACTCTGTCGAAGGCTTTCTCAAAATCTATAAAGCCGAGGTGTATCTCCTTTTGCCATTCTAATCCTTCATCGGTAATTATTCTTAGCGAACAGATGTGGTCTCGGCATGATTTTCTTGATCGGAATCCTGCCCGGTTGCCCCTTAATATCGTTTCCAGCTCTTGTTTAATTCTGGTTAATATTATTTTAGCTAGTAGTTTGCTGGCAGTGCACAGTAGGGTTATTGGTCGCCAGTTGCTGCAGTAACTCAGATCCCCTTTCTTGGGTAGGGTAATTACTAGACCTTCCTTCCATTCATCTGGGATTATTTCTTCAGTCCAAATTCTATTTATTAACAGGTGTAGTATTGTGATGCTGGCTTCTCCCCCTGCTTTTATCAGTTCATTAGGTCTCTCGTCGATCCCAGTTGCTTTGTTGTTTTTTAGTTGTTTTATAGTTGCAGCTATTTCTTCTTTTGTTATCGGGTCTGTGTTTATCTTCAGCTTTTGCCTAACTTCGGCCTTATAGAGATTTGTATTCATTGGCCGCTTTTCATAGATTTCTCTTCCTCTGCCCATTCTTACATCTTTCACTATTTTCCGGTCTCCATTTTCTATTAAGATTAAGTCTATAAGTGATTTTTCATTTCGGCTGGGCATCATTCTCATATATTTATGTATATTTTTGTGTCTAAAGAAGGTGTTACTTATTATCATGTTGTTGGTTATGCAGAAATCTATTACCCTTTGGCCCTTATTATTGATATTGTTATTTTCTTTCCCATATTGGCCCAGTGGGTATCCTTTTTCATTGGTACTTCCTACCCTTCCATTAAGGTCTCCCATTATTAGTATGTTATTGTACACAGTATCCTTTTCCTCGTGTAAGTTGTCCCAAAATATGTCTTTATACTCATTCCTCTCATTTTCGGATGGCCCGTATGCTACAAGTATTGTTAGTGTTTCCCTCTCTCCTTTTTTCCCCTGCCCTTTCTTTTTTGTTTCCGTGATACCCAGGATTTTAAGATTGCTCTTCTCAAATTCTTGTACCAATTCCTCCTCTTTTCCATTCAGTCCCTGCACATTCCACACACACATTTTCCACACTGCCCTTCCTATTTTTACTTTTTCCTCATTACTGGGATGGTTTTGTCTCTTTTGTCCCATGTCCTTTTTCGCTGCACTGTTTGTCGTCTTATATTCCGGCCCGGCCTTAATTAGTTTTTTGGGTCCTTGGCAGGCGGAGTTTCTTCCAGTCCTCCGTTTATTTTGTTCCATTTCCATTCTTTTCCGTTTACAATCAGTTTTTGGTAGCCCACTTTAACTTTCCTCCCTTGTTTCTTCTCTTCCCATGCTCTTGTTCTGATTTGTTTCTCAATGTTTCTTTCTTCTTTCGTTAGGTCATTGTTAATGTGTATCTTCTCACTTCCTTTACTCTTCAGCTTCATCGTATTCTGCATTACTTTATTTTTCTCTTCCCGGTTTTCCAGCTCCACCAGACACACTTTTGGCCCAATTTTGTACGCTGACTTAATTTTTACTTCGACTTCTAAATTCTGTTTTATAAAATCCCCCGTTTCCCTTTTCATTTCCCCCAGGTTACTTGTTTTCATAGGCAGGCCTGTTATAACTATGTTATTCCTTCTGTTCTCCCTTTTCAGCTGCTCCAATCTTTTGCTAGTTTCTTGTAGTTTATTTTTATTCTCCTCACATTCCTTTTTTATAAATACATTTTCCTTCTTTAACTCCGCGTTATCTTTCTTTAGCTCAAGTAATTCTTTGTGGTTTTCAGCTTGTTCTTGCCTTATTTGGTTCACTTCGGTTGTCAAATTTTGCAGCATTGTTGACATTTTATCCAGCTTGTCCTCTTTCCCCGCTGTTGATTTACCTGGGGTTTTATTCATTTTTCTACATTTGTTTGCGGCCAGCTCTTCTTCCCTTTCGATCTCACTTATTATTCTTTTCTTTTTTTATTTATCACCGTCTGTTGATTCGCTCTTCGAACCGTACATCTTCGTGATTTACGCTATGTTATGCTTACTACGTAAATTCAATCGGTTTAGATACATAAACACCGATCAATTTAGCTGTTTATTATTCCTTAATATGACCCTGTATCATTGAAACGAGTAAATACTTGGACATCTGTGTTTGCACTTTTGTGCGCTTATCAGCGGGTCAGCGCCCTGGCTATCTACGACTGCACACATTCCTTGTTAATATATTTGTATTTCGTGTTCACGTTACTGTTAGGTAATGTATTAATACACCACGGAATACTTACTACCGTTATAGCTACTTTGCGCTGTGTACCACTGCTAGGCTCTGTTTAGTAAACACTCTACACCAGCGTTTCTTAATCTTTTTGATAAGTGGAACCCTTTTTAATGTTTACATTTATTGTGGAACCCCTGGTTTGTTTCAATAGTATGGTTTTAATGCAAAATTCTGTAAATGGATTGTTTGCAACCACTGGAACCTGGCGCTACACCTCTTAGACAGTCTTCACTTGACGAACCTCGCGAATTCTGGGGCTGCAGCAAAAGCTTACTGTGAAATCCTACCTTAATTGGAGGCCTCTTGGACGCTGGATACCCTTTTCAATGACACCGCGGGGATTATGCACTTGGGAATAGCTTGTTGGTTGGAATTTCTACACGTACGGGCTCCTGAATGTCCCCTCTACACGTAGCAGGCACTATTCTTGCTGGGCGATGCTGCTTACTTCTGGAATTGGGCCCTCGAAGTTACTCACACTTGGGCGAATTCTACTGCTGGCTAATCTTCTTCATTTGGATCTCTTAACACTTGGAAACTTATACCCACAGATGCCCTGCACACTGGTTAATAAAACAATTGGTATAACCAAAGACTTTTTATTTATAATTTTATGCGATAAACTGAGGAGTTCTATTTGGCCCCAACACAAATTTTACAAGCTTGTTTGGTTATTATTAACAAAAGACTGTCATGTCACTTAGCAACTATATTACCAATTTTTATAAAAGAAATTAGGATTAATAATATGTTTAACCTTATGGACTACAGTTTTGATGTCACGTCTTTGCCTAACTACTAAAATTGTATTTTTCTTAGAATAAATGTTACTACACTTTGCTCTGCCTTTAATTCACTTTTGTTTATAATGCACTGATACACTTGGAGTTAATTTTACGTCCCAATAACTGTCTTTCGATCGGTTGCCTTCCATTTTTCATTGCTCTTTGCAATCATTATTTTGCTACCACTGTTTTGTTTACCTTTCAGCTAATTTGCCGTTTCCTGGCTTACACTCTTAATACATAACGCTCGTATTCTTTCTGTACTTAACAAATCATTCTGTATTATTTTATTCACATTATGTCTGATATTAATAAGCTTAATTCAATTACAAATTAAATTGCATTAGCTCTTTCCCAACATTAATCATATCTGAAACTCTGAACGTAATCCTTCTAAAACCTGCTTTATTTCATGCTAACTTTTATCCCTCAAATTATTAGTTACTGCTGCTCACATCAAGTGCACTTATTAATTTAAAGTACTGATTATCTTGCAATAAATAAAATATTCAATTCTGTGGTCATGTTGACCTTATTCATTTAGTTAATTAGGCAGTCAGAATTGCTATGGGCAGTGAACTATTATATAATGTAGTTGCAAATGGTAAAAGTGCCAACACGGCCTTTTGCGACAATTGAAGATATTTCAATAAAAGTTTCGTATTCTTCTGCTGAAATGGTCGAAGGTTGTGCATTGACAATAAATGGGTTTTTAATCCAGAATTCAGTTTGATATTTAATCTGCTGTTCATTTGGAAAATACTGATTAAAAGCTTCACTCAATAACCTTTCAGCTGCTGCATAATTTCTTTAATAAATGTGTTTCCTATTTCAACCTTTTCCTCTTCTGAAACGCCTTCTATTGTTGGGAAGCAATCAAACTCATTGGAGCGCATACAAATTGTTCAAAATTCTATCTTTTTTTTTAAAGCAAGAATTTTTTCGTGAGTAGTAAATACATTTACTTGTTTGTTCTGAAGGGTTAAAATCAGTTCATTGATTTTTATAAAAATGTCATTCCCAAATGACTGTGAATACAACACAGGAGTCTGGTAATGTCGCTTTTTGTCCAAGATTCACATACTTTTTTTCCGCCGATCGATACGAGTAATTAAAAAAATCTGGTGTGATACTGTGTAACGGAGCCGACCTTCGGTACTTGCGTTGCCACTTTCGCCAATCATATCCATTAATACTAAAAACAAAGGTGGTAATAAGACATAGCCTTGTCTCACTCCAGTCTCTGATTTGAATGGTTTAGTCAGCAGCCCTTTATGTAACACTCTACACTGGAAATCATCATATACTTCCTTAATCAGTCGTATTATTTTGTTAGGAAGTCCTATATTTCTAAGTGCGACCCAAATACACTCTCTATTGATGGAATTGAAAGCTTGCTTATAGTCAATGAACAAAAGCTGTAGTGGCGATTGGTGCTCAAGAGAATGTTATATAATAATACAGACAACATTTATATTGTCTTTACATGAGTACCCACGTCTAAAACCGCTATGTTCTGTACGAATAAGACTCTCAAAAGCTTCCTCAATTCTATTTAATATAATACAGTAAAATACTTTGATAGTTACATTTAAAAGGTTGATCCTGCGCCAGTTTTCAATCTGCGTTGGTTTTACAATGATGCCTTCTTTCCAGCCGGCCGGGAAGGTTTCTTCTAGCCAAATTCTTACAACCAAGGGGTGCAATATGTCTGTTGTGGTTTTAATATCAATCTTTAACATGTCTGCAGTTATCATATCATTACCAGCCGCTTTCCCATTCTTCATTTGCTGGGGCGCAGGTATTAGTTCGGCTCTTGTAGGGGAGTCTGTATCTATCTGCAACTTAGGGCCTTCTGATTTGAGTGGTATTTCAATGTCTTCTCCTGTAACATTCCCTGTTTGCTCAAAATATTCTTTCCATCGTTGCAATTGTTGCTCAATCGTGCACAGATTTACTCCATATTTATCTTTTACAGGCATATTCTTTTTTTCCTTGTCACTCCTGCCAACTGTCGTATTTTCTAGGAGAGCTTTTTACTGCCTTTCTTATCTGCAGCTATTTGTGCTTGTTCTGCTATATTTTCTATATATTTTTCTTTGTTTCTCTTTATGACTACATTTACACGGTAATTTAACGCTGGTGTTATTTAAACCGTTGTTATTAAAACTCGTATAAAACGTGCGTTTACACATGGGGTGTTGTACAGGCGTTAAAGTGTACGTCGGTGTTAGCGTGGTGTTATCTAAAACCTCGTCGCAGTGTGACCAACTGCTTCGAGATTTTCATTCTGTAACCCTGTCAGATGCTAATGTTATTATAAAATTATAAACATAACCGATATAACCTACAAGATTAATAACACAGCTGATACAATTCAACGAAGTGACGTTGGTGTGGTTGACAACTGCGGCTCAGAACAACCAACCGTCTTTACAATGATGTTGGTAGTCCTGTTTCAAAACTGGTGTAAGTCGAAAGTATCCATTTACACGTACATTTTACATCCGCTTACTAACGTCACGTCTCTTGGCGAAGTGGTGTAGCGTTAGTAAACCGGTTCTAGTAAAACCGGCGTTAAACCCCATTTACACTACAATTTACACCGGTGTTAACAACAACCGATGTTGTAACACCGGTGTTAGCGGACCGTGTAAATGTAGTCTATGTTTTTCTTGACTTCTTTACTGCACCTTACATAATTTCTTTGTGCTTCTATTCTTTGATCTACCTTGCTGACAGTTGTATTTAATAAATCACAAAAATTCTCTTTTTCTATTTCTTCTGATACATTTGTTGGTGCATAGCATTGCATTATCATTACTTTGCTTCGATGTGCATTAACTCTGGCTGTAATTATTCTGTCACTGATTGGGTTCCATTCCATAACCAATCTCCAATCGTGAGTACAGAAAATGATATCCTTCTGCTGTACTAATATCTTCACACCCTGTCCATCTCACTTCGCTAACTCCCATTAAATCAATTTTATAACGCTTCATTTCTCTACACAACTGTTTAAGTTTGCCTTCTTGGTAGAGTGTTCTTACATTCCATTAGCAGCATGAAGGCGAATATATTTGAAATCTATTTTTAAATTATTAAAGGTTTTTGTCCATTTTATAATTTTAATTCATTTGAGCCGCTACACTTCTAAGGTAACAAGAAGTTAACGATTATACATTAAGTACGTTTTTTTTTTCTATAATAACTGTCAAAGTGTTACAATGTTGGTAGATATGTGATTAAAACGCTAGGAAATGTTTATACCTCGTGTTGGTAGAACTTTTTCAAAATTATGGTTATGTGTCAATTTTGAATGTCAAAGTTTCTTAATTTGAACTCTACTATGTAGATGCGACAGCAAGCTTTTGAAAAAAATCGCATAACCGGAAGTATGTGTTTACTCTTGTGATTTTTCAGTTTTTTTCAATTTTTTCAAAAACGGCTCTAACGATTTTTTTCAAACTTCTCATTTTTATTACATTTTTAATGTGTATTGATGTGAGATAGGTGATTTTCCAGTTGAATACTTCTAAACTGGGTTTCTTTTGTTTTTTTTTCTATTTTTTTTATTAACTCCTATTTTAAATAGAACACCCGGTATATTATTACATTTTTGAATTCAGCTTGGAATTATAAAGAAAATTTTTTGCTTCACCAAACGCTCTATTTTGCACCGTTTTTGTAGAATTTGTAATTTTTTAAAAATTTTGACAAATGCTTAAAAATTTAAAATCAAATTTTTGCCCAATTATAAGATCACTGTAAAAGGAAGTTGTGTGCGTGTATCACACCAGATTTTTTAACATGGAATCATCATCATCATTAGAGCGCGGATTCCAGGGCAATTGCCTAATTGCCATCTTTTTAGGCCCATGTGTGGGACTACGACAGAAATTTGTTTCATACAAAGACAAGTTTTTTAATGTATATGTATTAAAGCCTAAATGCCTAAAATGTTAAATAAACGCCTAAGCAACTTTTTATACTGCCTAAAATAGGCTTTGGTTGTTTTTCGACTTTTAGTGGTTCAGAAACCTTGGCCACTTTCATGAAAGTGCTTTTTGTTTGAGCGATGTGATTTCTTTTTATCTCAAAACCCTGTCCAGGTATGAAGAATTTTTAAAACAAAGTCCATGAACATGAGCTTTTAAGTATTTTTTTGTTAGAATGCGTTTATGAACGGTTTTGAGTGAATCTTTACGAGAGTTTCTACATGACCAAAACGCTCGAGCGAAGTTTTTGAACGCACCCTGCCGATGCCGTTATTTGCCAACAATCCCGACATTACCGACCCACCAACCACGTGACCATAGTTCCTAACGTCCGGGAAACCCCGAACTATACAAAGACGCTTTCTTTAACTATGTCACCAATCTAAAACCTAACCTCAAATCTTCCCAATCCCAAATGTCGCAGCCCTTTTTGTCTACTTGGGTTGAGCATTGCCTGCAATTTGTGGGCATGTTGTTGTTAACTAGATTGCATTGCATTAAAGAAAACTCCCGGCCAGTTACGGAACACAGCTTGCAATAAACTTAAGAATGTACTTTCTAAAAATCCTGGATATGAGACTGTACACTAATTTAAGAAATTATTAAGCGGACAAGAAGCAGATATAGAAAATGTTGATATAAGCTGGAGCATGTACAAATACTCACCTATTACATTTTACGATGTAGAGCGGTCATTTTCGATGCTGCAAAATGTGGTTGCTGAGAGGCGAAGTGGATTTTCATCAGAAAATTTGGAGCAATATTTAGTGTGTCAGGCAAATGCTCGGTGTTTTTAATATTGCTCTTATATTATCATCAACTACCATATACATATTATATATTATCAAATTATCATTATTTTATTAGTTAGCATGATTAAGTAAGATATTATTTCTCCACAATTTTATTTTTGTTTATTCCATAGCATCTATTATTTGTTATTTGAATGTTTGAGCTTTACACTTAATAAAAATGAATACCTACAACATTTTTAGCCAAGAGTTTTAAGTTCAGAAAATCAAAACAGTATTCTTTGCCTAATTTAGGCCATGCAGCCTAAATTGCTTACTTTAGGTTTTTAGTGCCTAAACCTGACATTTTTGTGGCCTGAATAAGGAGCCTATTTTAACTTTTTTAATGGCCTAAAATCCGCGCCCTAATCATCATCAATAAAATCGGATAAACAAAGAAAACCAAGAAATATTTTAAATGCAAAAATGAAGAAAGCGATATTAAATTATGACATTATCTGTCAAAATGACAATAATTTTTTTAGTGGAAAAAAAGAACTAAAAATCAATGTACCAACATTATTAAAACTAGGGACCCTGCAGGAATGCAACTTATCCCCTAGGAAGTTGACCTTGACAATTATTATAGAAAAAAATGTACTCTACATACATTGAGTTAAGAGGACCTAGATGTCATTTGTCTTTTAATTTTTAATAAGAGGAAGGACATGAAAATTTAGTAATTTTCTTTTTTTGCATAGTGATCACGAAAGTAGTTTTTTTTAACAAAAAATCATGAAGAAAGTGTCACTTTTTTTAAGTATACTCCTGGACAAAATTAACACATCACAAAAAAAATATTCTGAAGACTAAATTTTTCATATTATTATAAGCGTTAGAGCTTCGCAATAGTAAAAAGGACTATTATAAAGGATTAGTGGAAATTTGTTGTGTATTTGAGGAAAAACAAGAAAACTTTACAACTTACAATAATATGAAAAATTTAGTTTTCAGAATACTTTTTTGTGATGCGTCGATTGTCGATTTGGCAGTTGTTAATCCGAAGTCCTTTTCGACATTTGCTTGATTAACTTGGGCTTCGTCCTCGTTAATCAAACTGCAAATTCATGAAAAAAAGTATGACTTTCAAAACTAATTGTACAAATAACTACTATTTATTATGTTGGCAGCCGATATTTTGGCATTAACATCAAATTTATCAGAAGCGTAGAGCCAACAACCAAAATTATTGTCAAATGTTATGTTTGAAATTGTAAAGTATGCCAATATACTGTCATCCTAGTCTAACCTAAAAATTTAATTTTGACATTTTTACTAGTAGACACCAGATAATGGCAATGTAGATTTTTGCAATTTGGCCAAAATACACACGTTGCCATTCAGTATAGTGTTGCAGCTCTCTTATAGTTATTAAGCTACCAAGAGCATTATGAGTAAAATAAGAGCCCAAGATTGTTAGTGTACTAACCGAGGGCCTTTGGCCCAAGGTGTGTACAACAATTGCGGGCTCTTAGCTCATAATGCCCGTGGTGCCTTCAAGGTTTTATGTCCTACCAATTTTCTTACCTAATTCATATTCATATTCAATTCATATAAAATTACTATGATATAGTATTTAACCCGTAACCACAGACGTGAGGTCAAATTGACGGAAACAGATTGTAAATTCCTGTTTTTTCCCCACCCCTGTTAGATATGCGCCTGTGCGTTTCAGTACCTTTCTACCTCTCAGTATAAAGTCGTCTGCCAAAGTGGTGTGTTGCTGGTGTGATTAGTTATTTGTTTATCGAGTGTTAAAAATTTGTAGAGGTCAAAAAGACGTCAGGTCTGTAGTTACGTGACAATTTTTGTTTTAGCAACAAATTGATTTGCGTGTTTTATCTAGGTTGTAAGAATGAGTAAGGACGAACAGCCTGGACCATCAAAGAGGATAAAGTATGGAGATAAAGATTACGAGGAAACATTGCTGAAATGGATAGAAGAGGTTAGTTCTGGCGAAAGTGACGTAGAATCCGATGCTGATTATGCTACAAGCGATCATGATACCGAGTCTGAAATAGAAGCAGAAGCAGATTTTGAGGCTAATAAAACTGAAGATGAAGACTTACAGCCTGAGAAACCAGATCCTGCTCATAAAACAAATTATTTTCGTGGTAAAAATCGCTACAAATGGGCTAAAGTATCTGGATATTCTAAAAATACGCGTACAGTCGATCACAATATTGTCATAAAATGTCCAGGATTGAAAAATCGTGCTATTTACAAAGAAGAGCCAGAAAATGTGTGGAATACTCTCTTCGATGATGAGATAATTGGCGTCATTCTTCAGTGGACAAATACACGCATGGCTAGAATAAGACTGAAATATAAAAATCAAACTAAAAGTGATCTTCGTGATTTGGATGTCTTAGAGCTTAGGGCTTTCATAGGCTTGTTATTGTTCACTTCAATCTTCAAGTCTAATCATGAAGATTTACGGTCCCTATTCGCTACTGATGGGTCAGGTCGTGACATATTCAGGTGCGTTACAAATGTCAACCGATTTTCAGTCATTCTTTTAGCTCTAAGATTTGACGATCCCGAAACCAGAGCTGAACGTAGAAAACTGGATATTCTTGCCCCAATTTCAGAAATTTTTAATGCATTTATTAGTAATTGTCAGAATGTTTACACAATAGGTTTTTGTGCATGTGTAGACGAGATGTTGGTTTCATTCAGAGGCCGTTCAAAATTCAAAATGTACATGCCTAAAAAACCCTGCAAGTATGGGTTAAAAATAATGGCGCTAACGGATGCAAGAAATGGATATCTACTAAACGCTTATATTTATGGTGGCAAAGATTCGGATGGATATGATTTACCCGACGATCTGAAGAAGTACTCTAAGCCAACCCAAGCTGTACTTAGACTCGCAAAACCAATTAACGGCACAAATCGAAACATAACGGCCGATAATTGGTTTTCTTCCATAGAGCTGGTAGATGCACTGAAGGAAGTAAAACTCACATATGTAGGAACTCTGAAGAAAAACAAGAAGGAGATTCCTCCAGAGTTCCTTCCAAAACGAACAAGGGATGTAGGCTCATCTTTATATGGATATACCAATAACATAACAATGATATCTTATGTGCCGAAGAAAAATAAAGCTGTAATACTAGTTTCTTCTGTTCACCACCAAGAGGGCACTGATGATGGTAAACCAGAAATAATTTCCTATTACAATAATACAAAAGGAGGTGTGGATAGTCTTGATGAAAAATGTAGTATTTATTCAACAGGTCGAAGGACAAGGCGATGGCCTATGGCCATATTTTTCAGAATGGTGGACATTTCTTCTGTAAATTCCTATTTACTTCATCAGTCATACAGAGATAATCCAAAGCTGACCAGATATGATTTTGTTAAACAATTAGCAATGCAATTGGTTAAACCTGAAATGGAACGCAGATTACAGAAGATTCGCATTACACGTGATGTCAGGGCATGTATTAGGAGAGTACTGCAAATAAAAGAAGACAATATTGTTGGTGAAGAAGAAAAATTTGAAGTTAGAAAAGCATGTAGAAGATGCCCTGCGAGTAAAAAAAGAAAGACATCTCATTTTTGCATTATATGTAAAATTCCCATTTGTATGGCATGCACAAAGAGAGTATGTCTAGACTGTGCTGCTTGAGGAGTATGCCAAGAAAACCGGTTGCTGTTTTTTACATTGTAAATGATTTTTATAGTATTACCTGTTTTTCATGTTTATTTATGTTTATATTTACCTATTATGGTACAACATTAAGATATTTTTTATAATTTTTATGTTTACGTGCCATAAGGTTATATGCTGTAAAAAATTATGTAAAAAACGCATTCCGAATAAATTTGTTTGTAATTACCACATTGTTTTACTATAAATCTGTTAAAACGTGTAGACACTAAACATTTAGTGTTCAAATAATATTATTATATTATCACAGTTGCAAATACATTGATTTTTGACGTTATTTTGCATTTTTTTAAAATAGGGGTCATTATGACCTCACGTCTGTGACGGCCGTGACGATGTTTGCACGTCTGTGGTTACGGGTTAAGATTGATCTAGTTAGATTTGTGACATTAGCTGAGCTGTCATTAATTTTCATTGTGACAGTGGTGCATCATAAAGTTGTATCCATGGAAACAAATACTGTTAATTTTTCATAATAACCCTAGTGTTCTTATGAAGAAAATAATTGCCCTGGAGCGTTATTTTGTATCTAAGATACCTTAAAATAGAGTCATTAATTTCAATTAATGACTTTATTTTAAGGTATCTTAGATACGAAATAACGCTCCAGGGCAATTATTTTCTTCATAATAACCCTAGTGTTCTTATGAAGAAAATAATTGCCCTGGAGCGTTATTTTGTATCTAAGATACCTTAAAATAGAGTCATTAATTTCAATTAATGTACTGGTAGGACATAAAACAAGTTTATGTCCTACCAGTACATTAATTGAAATTAATGACTTTATTTTAAGGTATCTTAGATACGAAATAACGCTCCAGGGCAATTATTTTCTTCATAAGAACACTAGGGTTATTATGAAAAATTAACAGTATTTGTTTCCATGGATATGCACCACTATCACAATGAAAATTAATGACAGCTTAGCTAATGTCACAAATCTAACTTAGATCAGCTAACTAGATCAATCTTAAATACTATATCATAGTAATTATATGAATTGAATATGAATATGAATTAGGTAAGAAAATTGGTAGGACATAAAACCTTGAAGGCACCACGGGCATTATGAGCTAAGAGCCCGCGATTGTTGTACACACCTCGGGCCAAAGGCCCTCGGTTAGTACACTAACAATCTTGGGCTCTTATTTTACTCATAATTCCCTTAGTACCTTAATAACTATTTAGTCAGAAATGTCATCTAGGTACCTACTCTAATCTGAGTACATACATATATTAATAAGACCATAACAATGCATTATTTTTAATCAATATCAAGCAGTTATGTATTTTAAGATTACTTATGCATATAGGCTTGGCTGTGTACAATCCATATTTATTTGCTTTTATTATGTTTTCACATATTTTAATAATTATGGCATTGTGTATTTCAGAAATCATAAATATTTGAACATGTCCAAAGGTTGTATTATCAAGGGTAATACCACAAAAGGTGAACATTTTTTGAGAATTTGTTCGATCGCATGCAAATTATTGTGTTTAAATTTCGCAAAACCAAAACTGCGTTAAAAATTCCGCAATTTGAGCAGTTTTTGTTGAGGGAAATTTGCAATAATTCGCATGTTAAAGAAAAAAATTCTCTTAAAAAAAAATACCTTGAATGGTATTTGGAAAGATTATTCAACAATAGGGGTATATGACTTTACTGTGTTCGACAGCACACATTTTTAACGTTTTCCACTATTAATTCAATACTGGAGCTTCTAACATGATTATTATGAGTGTTTAGAACGACGTCGATTTGAAAACTTAACATTGATGTTTTGACGAAATGTCAGTCAAAGGCTACTCACTAAATTGAAATCATTGAAACCAATCGGGCTTGCGTGAAAACACTGCAACATTAGGGGCCGGTTGCAGAAAGCAATGTTAAGTCTGGTGTTAGCTAACGTCGCATCAAATTTTGTTTACTAATGTATTCGCTACCATAAGCATTTGAGATTTGATTCGTTTTTGTTCACTTTGACGTCGCGTTAGCTAACACCAGACTTAACGTTGCTTTCTGCAACCGGCCCTAGGTGTTTTTAAAGAAATCAATTTTGATTGGCCGTTTTTGTCAAATTAAACAATTTTCATTGGTTCGTTCATTATAGTGTTGAAATATTTGCATTTAAATTCTGTGTAATAAAAAGTTTCATTAATTCAGTGGTTTTTGAACAGATTATATTGCAGTAAAAATATCAACATTGATTAGAGAAGTGCTTAGGGTCCGGACAGATTTAATGATAACACAAATTCACAAAACTGCATTGGTTGTCAAAAGCAAATTTTGAATTAAAAGAGTATAATACGAGGATTGTTTAATAGAAACATGTTTGAAGGCTGTAGCATAATACCTAGTAACTCAATTTTAAAAAAATCATTATTAATATTAAGGAATGAGTCCCACTGTTGTTCTCTGAATGTCATTTTTTGGCAGTGGTCTATTATGATATGTTTTTCGGACTTTTTCCACTGTATAGGGTGTAAATCACACAACGTTTCGGGAGTTTTGTTCTACTCCCGTTTTTAGGTGTTCCTGGTTAGTCCTGACGCTCATTATTTCAGAAAGTTATCTGACTTGCATGCCTCTATTTCCACGTAAAGCAGTTTCCAAACGCCTCACATTTTTATCGGAGTTTGCAACTCGAACATGTCCTGGATGAGCCAAGTCTTTAGTCAACTCTCTTCTTTGTCCGTGTGAGAGTAATTATAGTCACCAACGACAGCTTTCATTCTCTTAGTGACTGACGTCCTTCGGCGGCTAAAAATTGAATAACAGTACACATATTATCTTTGGACGGATTTCCTGTAGTTAACACCATTTCCGAGCTCTATAAAAATGCATACAAAGAAGCAATCACAAAGAAATGTGACAGACACCTCACTAATATGCTAATAAACAATTTCAATAACCTCATGCAAGTGCCATGATGACCAAGTCACGCCTACGCCATCCAAACGTGTTTCTATTGAACAATCCTCGTACATATGGAAACTTACAACTGCTATATAAAATTTGAATATTCTTAGAAATAAACTGCAGAATTTGCAACCACATTTCCAGCTGTGCAGTTTACGAGGTGAAGTGTGACTATCATTGTATAGTATTAGAGCAACCAGGTCATACTTGATGCGTTGCACCACATGTACAGCGTCCGGCAGAATGACCGACCCTATTTAAATTGTTAATAACTGTTCAAACTTTAAAATATTTTTAATTTTTTTTCAAAAATGTAAAGTAAAAACTTGCCAATTTTAGTTACAATATAATTTATTTATTAAAAATATTAGGTTTTGAAAATAACATCACTCAAACTTCATTTTCACACTAGTACAAATTAACCTAATCCTTAATTTGATTAAATTCATCAAGTTGGGCCTATCAGACAGAACTTTTTGCCATATTTTAAAGGATTTAAAATTTCATCCTTACAAAGTTCAAGTCGTGTACCAAATACTACCACGAGATTGTGTAAGGTACCGCCATTAGTGATTTTTTTATATCTATCCTTGTCACACAATTGCCGTAGTTTTGGTTGGAAAGTAAAAAGCACCGCAGTGCGGGATAAGTAAATTTTGGCGCATCGGGAATGACCAGGAAATAAGAATTTTGAAGTCACAAGTACAAAAACCATTTATCATTATTATTAATAATTACGAGGCATGCGAAAGGGATTTTATTATCCATAAAGGTCTCACAGAAATAAATATAAATTACAGTACAGTGGGAGAAGAATAATTATTCAATTACTCATGCACTATTAACTATTACATACAGGCAATTTGGAGTTACTTTTATCTCGAACTTCGATAAATTGAATATCTCAATTATTTGAATTCCCGTCATATTCCCAACCTAATTCCTATAGTTTTCCATATAAAAATCTCTCGATAATTCGACTTTCATTAAGACGAAGTGTTCGGTACCTCGAAGCATTTTATAAACTCCTACAGTGGGATTTGACTTTCATTACTGGATTTTTAGAAGAAAATATTCAGTTTAGCAATAATGATTATGTTAAGAAGTGCTGTAAAAATAGTAAATAATATTCTTACGAGTTTTTTATGACATACTTGTTTGTATTTCAAAGGATTTGCAAGCTTGCAAAACCCAAAATATACAGTCACCTCTTGGTGAAGTCAAATACACTTCTCCAATAAATTAACGCACCACCATTAAGTAGCCAAAACTTTGAAGTTAATTTTTATCGAAACCACTTATCCAATTTGGACGATTTTTTTTTAATGACAGGTTGCCTCTTTTAGAAAGTTAGTGTACTACTCTATTCGCATAGACTCTTATTTTTTATAAATACCGAGTGTAAGAATAATAACGTGTTTTTTCCATAAAATTTATAACACCCTGTGGGGTTCAGCAGTTATAATTCAAAGCAAACTCTAGCCTTATTACTTCCTTTTACAATAAAGGAAGTATTGGATTCACCCTAAAAATTCGAAATTGAGTTTTCAACAGATCTTCACGTTTTAGAGTCCCCTGAACCCAAAAAACATATTTTTTTTCATTGGTCTGTCTGTAGGTCTGTGTGTGTGTTTGTTTGTTTGTTGTGTGTGTCTGTGAACAGAATATCTCAAAAACGAAAAGAGGTATGGCGTTGTAACTTCATACATAAGTTTTGTGTACTATGTAGATGCGACAACAAGATTTTGAAGAAAATCGCATAACCGGAAGTAGGTGTTGACTCTTGTGATTTTTCAGTTTTTTTCGATTTTTTCAAAAACGGCTAACGATTTTTTTCAAACTTGACATTTTTATTACATTTTTAATGTGTATTGATGTGAGATACCTAGGTGATTTTCCAGTTGAATACTTCTAAAATGGGTTTCTTTTGTTTTTTTCTATTTTTTTATTAACTCCTATTTTAAATAGAACACCCGGTATATTATTACATTTTTGAATTCAGCTTAAAATTCTAGAGAAAATTTGTCTCTTGAGCTAACGCTCTATTTTGTACCGTTTTTGTGGAGTTTTGTAATTTTTGCAAATTTTTGACAAATGCTTAAAAATTTAAAATCAAATTTTAGGCTAATTATAAGATCACTGCAAAAGGAAGTTGAGTGCGTGTATCACACCAGATTTTCTTTTATAACATTTTGTTTTTTGATTTACTCTTTTATCTTAGCTACTGCAAGAGCCTTCGGCTTCATTTCATAATTTTCATGTCTCGTGCATAAACCACTTTTAGCACGAGTTGCATACAATATTTTTTCTACGACCTTAAATTTACTGTTATTAATCCATAAATGTCGATTTAACAAAGGTTTGCATTTACGACAGTTATAATTTATGTTCTAATAAACAGTAGACCTTGACGCGCAGGTGAATGTTTGTGGAGCCAGTACTGTCAAAGTGAGTTATCAAAGATAATTATTAATACTACACATCTGACTGTATTCATTACATAACGCTTTAATTATTTAAAAAACACTTTACCTCTAATGCAATAAGTAACTAGAATATATTTACAACTTCACTTCCAGTTTGAAATTGTGGTTTATAACCGCACTTCACTTTATACCATACATGCGCTAAAAGTAAACAGCTGATCTCTTTAAACACGCTAAATTATAAAACGTCATTTTAGTGAAACAAGCTAGTGCTAAAAGGCCTACTTTTAGTAGTGGTCGTAGAAAAATAGCTATTTATGCAACAAGTGCTAAAAGTCGACGTTTATGCGTGAGACATGAAAATTATGAAACAAAGCCGCGCATAAACGACTTTTAGCACGCGTTGCATACAATATTTTATCTACGACCTTAATTTTACCGTTATTAATCCATAAATATCGATTTAAGAAAGTTTCGCATCTGCGACACTTTTAATTTATGTCATAATGAACAGTAGGCTACGCCGCGCGGGCGATTGTTTGGCCACACCCGTGCTGTCAAGGTGAGTTACGAAATGTAATTATTGATACTCCACATATGACTGTATTCATTACATAACGCTTGAATTATTTCAAAAACGCTTTACCTGTAACGCAAGAAGCAACTGGAATAGCTTTACAACTTCACTTGCAGTTCGAAATTGTAGTTTTATAACCTCACTTCACTTTTAGCCCGTGTGCTAAAAGTAAACAGCTGATTTCTTTAAACACGGTAAACTATAAAAGGTCACTTTTAATGAAACAATCTAGCGCTAAAAGGCCTACTTTTAGTAGTGGTCGTAGATAAATGTTTTTATTGACTTTAATTTGCATTAAAAGCACTAAGTAGGCTATGGAAAAAACAGAAAGCAACAGTAATTGTCTTCAAGTAAATACAGCTGTCAAAAAGCAGTTGATAGAAATGTGTTTTTGGTGTTAATCCTTAAAGTTTTTTTTTTTTGAAATATCTTTCATTTTGTCAGTATGCAACGTGAAACACAAAATCATACTCGCAAAGAATGTGCTCAAGAATTAGTTTTGTTTGAGGAAGGTTGGAATTACCGAAGAAGTTATTTGTGCCAGAGGTGGAAATACTTGCTACTGAGACTTTCGTTTACGTTTTTCTTTACATTTTGTTTCTTTTTTTTTTTGTTAAATTTAGTTCTCCATAAAAACATGTTATGCTTTAAAATTGTGTTTCTTTTGCAGTAGCCAAGATATAAGAGTAAATAAAAAAACAAAATGTTATAAAAAGATAAGGCTAGAGTTTGCGTTAAAAAAAAATCGTCCAAATCGGATAAGTGGTTTCGATAAAAATTAACTTCAAAATTTTGGCTACTTTATGGTGGTGCGTTAATTTATTGGAGAAGTGTAGTTTGATAATGATGTCGCAAGAATTTGCTAATTTAAGTTTTCTACTGTAAATATTTGAGCAACTGCCTTAGTGTGTTGTTACTGTTGTATCGGGTCACATCTTACGTAAGTAATGGAGTCACGAAACCAAAATTTAAAAACATTGACGTAAGTGAAAAGATGCGTTTCATTCAGGAAGTGGAAAAATGCGTTAAAAAGAAAAAAACATTGCACTTTTTACTTTTTATATAAAGCAATAAGGCATATGTATTTATTACAATCAGTCTAGAAATTGAAAAGTCAAAGGACACTAGATATTAGTGATGACAAGCATTATTAAATTTTGATCTCAAAAATATTCAGCGTACGCTACTGAGTATTTGCTTGAAAATGCTTCTTCATTAAATCAGTCCAAACCTTAGTGATACTTAACTAAATATACAGATTATGAAATCCACCATACATACATGTAATGTTACAAATGCTATAATAGATTGGAATAGTTATTCACATTATGAGTGTGGTAGGTTGCATTTTGCAGCACGAGATTTTAATTTTTGAAGCACGACTCAAAGCGGAGTGCTTTAATCAAACAAACCGCTGTAAAATGCTTAACGCACTGGGTAGTGTATTATATTTGTTGGCCGACATATTTTTTAACGTTTTCTAGAAATTCAAGATTTTGCTTTCAAATATCAAAACCACCTTTGCCATCAAGCAAGCTGGCTTCTGTAAATTTTGTAGCTGACACTTTGAAACGTCAAAAAGCAAAGTGGTAAATATAAATTTTCTTTATTTCTCCAAAACAACTGAACGAGGAATTACGTAACTAGCGTGTCTACAAATACTCATGATTACTACAAAGCAATTTTTTTCTGTAAGGGTCTCTAAAAGCTAAATAATCTAGTCATTTTACTGCAGTAGGTTGCGCTAAAACAATGACTAACTGTAAAATCGTAGCTACGGTGGACGTCAACAGTGTCTGAATGTGGTGTTTACAGTCAGGAGACCAAAAATGTCTTTATAAATTATTTTTATGGTATTTACAATTTGATTTTTTTATTTATGCATTAGCAACTAAAGTACGTTTTTTTTCCTATAAAAATTTTCCAGGTCAAGATAAAATTGGCAAAACTGCTTTTTTTAAATTATTAGAAAATTTATTTTCGTCAAGTTTTTCTATAAACGACTTGTGACATTTTGACATTTAAAATTAAATTGTCAGCTTTTCTTTTTTGAAAATGAATACGTGTAAAAAATGAAATCTTTTAAAATTAAATGTAAAAAAAGCAATTCTGATGTGTGCAGAGGAACTCTTACATCTGCAGCCTAACATGCCAAAAGAAGAGGTTTACGAAAGATTACCTAAAAACAAAACTCCTTTAATGCCAGATTTTAAATTTTCCACCAATTTTTAGTTCTAAAAAGTTACTAAAACAAATTTTACCAACATATTTTTTTTAAAGGAATCCAAGTAATGTCAACATAAACCCTAAATTCTTTGACCTTCAAAATTTTTATAGGAAAAAAACGTACTTTATAAACTAATACTGAATATAAACTTTGCTTCTTGCAATTCATGCTTTTCATAATCAATGGGCGTGTACAGTGATGTCAAAGATACAGAATTCATATTAATCAACGAACCTTCACCAATACAAACATTGAATAAATTTTGGAAGAAAATTCTTTCCCCTTCTTTTGAACTCTTCTGTGAAATTTAATCAAACTTAAACGTGATTAATTATGTGCATTAAAAATAACTTTCACTAAAAGACATGGCTTATTTAAATTATATTGTCATATTGTGTTTTTACTATACTTTATTAAGTATAATTGCCATAACCGGAGACAACGTAAGATTTGCTTGGATTGATCAGTTTTAATTTTCTGTATATGTAGGTGTGTGCGTTTTTCAAAATTAAAACTGATTGATCGCAGCAAATTGGAAGAACATGACATTATAACACGAAATTCGTGCATTAGTTTTAGGAATTATAGTCAGAATCAATAAATTTCTTTTTTTTTTGTTTGAGATTGTGCTTAATATCGGGACATTTACTATTTGTTACAGTGGCCAAAATTTTCTTTGATGCAAAGAACTGAAATGTTCTAAAATCACTTTTATATGTTTATCAAAAAACATATGGCTTAAATTTATACAAACAAAATCAATCCTTGGAAAATTAAATAAAGGAATTGTACAAGATCATGTCTACTTAATTTAAGGTTTACAGGAGCAAAAACTCGAAAAATAAACAAGAATTTTATTCTTTTGTTCCAATTTCTCTCAATTTCTTCTTGAATTTCTGTCTTCGCCCAGCTATTTCCATTTTAGTCTAGATTCTTGAGTTCATACACTATTTAACCACTTTATTTTAATATAATGTTCTTTGTAGAACAGAAACTTTTATTATTTTTTCCGGTGGACCATGTCATTATTGAGGTTGAAGAACTCAACGTTTCGCCCACTTTCGCAAGAAGCGTTATTAAGAGAAAAAGCAACAGACCACGGTAACTCAACATGCAAACCGCACGGCAGAGGCAAAACTCTTTTGTAAGGGAAGAGTTAGAAGAGTTTCGCCTCTGATGTGGTTTACACTTAGAGTTTACCGCGCTCTTCTATTTCTTCCCTTGCAAAAGAGTTTCACCTCTGGCGTGGTTTACACGTTGAGTTACCGTGCTCTTTTGCTTTTCCACCTGATGAAGCTTCTTACAAAAGTGGGCTAAACAGTGAGTTCTTTGACCTCAAGAATGACACTGTCTAATCCCGGAAGACGTTTGTTACCTAATGAAAGCCTCCGAAATCATCTTCTGGTGTATTTTGGATTTTATTATACAATTTCTTTAATTTTTTTAATGCACCTTTGCAAGTGTTGCATACAGCTAATAGACTGCGGTGGTCTTTTCTTGCATCACGGCGATCTTCCTCACTTACAAATTTCCTAAATGCTGCGACCGTTTAGTCTACAAACCGTGTTCAACATCTACCTCTTCAAATGCCACCCTCTGGTTCTTTGAACCGAATCTTCTTTGTTCTTCTAGTCACCCATTCTCATTACATGCTCCAACCAACACATTTTGCTTTGTTTTATGAACTTATGGTCCTGCATTCTTTTATAATTCTTGTATGTTTTGTTATTTTGCTCTATGTGTGTTGTTGTTTCACATCTCTTTTATATTCCTTAGCACTTTCTATTCCCAGATCTCCAATTTCTATATGTCTTCATTTTGTTTTCATAGGTAAACACTAGTCTTATTATTATTTTAAAGAGCTTAACTTTCAAACGTGCAAGTGAATACTGTTACTTTATTTTTTCTCTCACATTTTTCATGTGATATTCTCATAGCAAAAATCCAATCCATCTTTGAGCGATTACTTCCAAACCCACTAATAGTCCCCAGCAAACTACTACAATTTTCTATTTAGTATGTTTGCAAATATTTTATAGTGGGTTTGTTCAATCTTTCTTTTGACAGCTCATGTGCTTCAAACGTTTTCCATTAATTCCAAAATACTTTGCAGTAGTTTCGCCCCTTCACATTTTATTAATTCCAGAGGTAGGTCATTTACACTAGAGTTTAGATTTTTTTTCATTGTGTAATTTCTTCCATTCCATTTTTTGTTGGTGGGTTTACTTCCTGCATTTCTTGAAAGTGTCGCTAATTGTTCAATTAATTGTATTACTCTGTTCATATCTTTCTTTCCTCTTGTTCATGTACAATTACATGATCTTTTTATTTTGCTATTAGAGTTCTTTACTGGTATCCTTTTCTTCATTCTTGTACCTACTGCCTTTTCTAACATTTTTCTTTCTTCTGCAAATACAGCATGATTATTTACTAACATATTTTTTTTGCAAAATTTAGCTTATTCTACATTAACAACTACAACTTGCTACATTGCTGATTATGTGATCTTTTATAATAACAGGCCAGCAGAGCTACAGTTTTATACCAGTATTGCCAGCATTGTCGTCCAAATTCCTGCTTCCATAATGCTGGTGGATATGGCCCATGCAGAAAAACCAGAAATTAAATTAATTCTCTGTTTTGTACTTAACGGAGTGTTTTTTCACTTCCAAAGCATCACTGCTTATGTATTGATGGACTATATTAGTCCAGTCGCGCACAGGTAAAGTACATTGAATAGTATCCAAGGCAGAAATGACATTCAAGTGTGTTTTAGTGTCGCCAACACCGCCAAGCGGGCATTTCTCATATGGCTGTCGGTGCTGATGTTCGGCAATTCCGTTACGCTGCTGAGCGGTGTCGGAACTGCTGTTGTTATAATTGGAGTTCTGTTGTACATCAAGGCTCAAGAATATGACGACAAGATGCACTCAGCAAACCTCATGCAGAGAAAAGTTAGGGCAATTTAGTGTTTTAATGACAATTTTACCAGAAAAGTTATGTGATCTTCAAATAGATTATTTTGTGTTCAAATCAAGTAATGTGATATATACCGGGTGTACATTTTAATAATTTCGTACCTTCAATTGTTGTCATGTGAATTTTGTAAATCAAATAGGGGCGTGGTGTGATTACATTCCAATTTGTTGCATTTATCGTAGTTTTGCAAAATGTAGAGCACATAGTGCATAGACAGAAAATTATAAATATTTGGAAATCACTGAAATCTCTTATTAAATTATTTATTAAAGCTTTTAATTTAATATGGGGTCAGTATTTTTGTTTAGAGCCAACTCTTAGCCTTTGTTTACTGTGTATAGACATTATTATTTTATAAATTTTATTAGACATTAGAGAGTCAATACTCTATTGTTTTCTCTTTATATTATTACTATTACTGTCTTTGCTTCTCAATTAAATATTTGGTAATACCATTTATAAAGTATTATCTGCTCTCTAAGCTTGCTATTTGTACGCAATTTAATATAAGGTAAATGAACTTCATAATGCAGGTATAATCATCACTAATAGGAAAGGCAAAGACATTGTTCAATATCAGAAAATCTTCTATGTATTTAATTAGACACATTTTAAAAAATGGTTTTTTACATTTGAAGCCGTTCTGAATTTCATGTTTAGCATTTTGTTCTTTATAGCTTTAATAAAATAAAATTGTTCAAGCTAAGTGTGTCTATTTATGCTTGATGATATTCCTTTGTAAATAAATTTAGTGCTAGACTGTTTAGCACTTTGTATTATACTCCCGCCATTCATAAGAATTACGTAAATTTGTTGAAATTGCCATTTTAGTCCATTTGATTTATCACAGATAAGTTCACCATTTTCTGAATAAAGATTATGAGTAGAATGGCCTGCTACGTATTGCAGTATTATTTTTATTATATTTTCGAATGAATGACTTAAGTAGTGTAATCTGATGAATAGCAATTACCCACCCTTATACCATTATCCAGTGATAGAAATTTTATTCATAGATCGGAGGCATTGAATTACAATGAAACTTTCAGTAGAAATTAACAAGTGCTTGAAAAATTTCCGGAAATATTTGGAAATATGTTTGCAGCTTCAATAAGAGCATGCGTGCATGCCAATTGTGAAAATCCCGACTCCGAAGGACGGGGGATTTTTTTCGGAGGCATGGACGAATGCTTTTCTTAGAAAAAATAGCTACCGAACATTTTTTGCAAATATTTCCATAGGAAATTTTTTAAGTACACGTTATATTTGGTTAGAGAATATCACGAATGAAAAAACACAGTAAAGAAAATATGTTTATTGAAAATAATAAAACAAATATCTAAATACTAAAAATTTTACGGTTTTTGTCAAAATTACAGCATATTCAGTTCACATTTTTTTGACGTGAAAGTTGGCCTTGGATTTTTGTTGTTAAGTTGCCCATGAACAGAACCGTCATTTTTATTTGGTTGTATAACCTGCATAACCTCCAACAAATTTACTGTCACTTGACAGAACATAATATTGTTGCCAGATGGACTGCTTACTTTGATTATACCACTCCTTCTAACATTAACCAATGAAAAACGGCAAAATGCATAGTTACGCATGTACTAACTTTTGATAATGTACATAGCAACTGATAATTACCATACCTTCCTGATTAATAGGTGATAATCATACGCCTTCACAAACATCACGTTACCTGCTGTCAGTACCATCGTCATAACAACCACATTAACTATACTTTTATTGACTCGTGATATCTAGCCCAATGCAACTCGTGTCTTCTTGATTATCAAATTATTTATGTTTTCACTCGATATATATTTTTTAGGCAATTACACTCGTCCTTTGGACTCGCGCGATTGCCAAACAATATATCTTGTGTAAACAGAAATGATTATTTGATAATCAAGAACCCACTACTTGCATTATACAGATTGTCCGGATTGTACTCGGGACATGGGAAATTAATGAGTGCAACAGGGAGAAACAGATAAAATGAGTAGGTATGACAGAGAAGAAACATATCTAAATTTATCAATATACCAATGGAGACTTTCAAAACTTTTCATGGATATACAAGTTTTTAAAATAAATTAAGCTCAGCTGTCATTAGTGTCATTAAAGTTACAAAATTACAAACAATTCTGGATATGCCTGAACGTGAAGGAATGGGACGATTTTCAAACGCAGTTATAAATAAATTTATAGTTTAATTAATTAAGTTCCCAGCATAAATCCATTTAATAATTTGAACCTTTTTTGCTACCGTGTAGTGCATTTTGAAATTTCAAATGACAGATGCGTTTAATTTATTTAAAATATGAGCATCCATGAAAAGTTTTGAAGTGTCCATTGTTATATTGATAAATTTTGATGTTTTATCTCTGTCATGCCTACTCATTTTATTTGCTTATCCCTGTCGCACTCATTAATTTCCCGTGTCCCGAATACAATCCGGACAATCTGTATATGATAGTATACAGGTTATCCGAAATCCATTTTGAACATAGGAAATTAATGAGTGCGACAAGGAAAACAAACAAAATGAGTAGCAGGACAAAGACAGAACGTAATCATGGCTAGCTAAATTTTTAAACTAAAATTCGGTCAATGAAACAAACACTTCTGTCAAATATTTTAGCTGTTGTTAAGAGTATAAAGTGAGGTTTAAATATATTATTGTTTACTATTCACATAATTATTTTAATTAATTAAACCTCACTTTATACTCTTGATGACAAAAATATTTGACAGAAGTGTTTTTGTTTCATTGACTTAATTTTAGTTAAAAATTTACCTAGCCATGATTACATTCTATCTTTGTCCTGCTACTCATTTTGTTTATGTCTTTCTTGTCGCACTCATTAATTTCCTATGTTCAAAGCGGATTTCGGACAATCTGTATGTGGAGAAATGTTTAAAATCTGAAGTATTGCAAGACCTTCCACGTACTTAATTAAAAATGTCTCTAATTACACAAATACTAAAACTGGATACATACATAAAAATTACTAAGTTCCATTTTCTATTCTGCTTAAATATGGCAACTTTGCATTTGAACGTGTTTTGTCATGTTTTCTAACCTAAAAACATTTGGTAACCATAACCTCGAATGTAAACCTCGTTTAAACACAACAAAGTAATTTTACACAGCTAAATTGGGGAAACTGTCACGGCCAACCTTCATGCCAAAAAGATGTGAATGGAGTTTTTAGTGGAAATTTCCCGGTAAACTTCCAAAAATTTTTATTATCAATCACCGTTGCTATGGAAATGGATATTCTCACATATAATCTCATAAGAGCATTAATTCTTTCCGGAAATTTTTTTGAGTGTGTTCCAACAACGTCGTATTAATTTGCCCGAGCAGGACGCGAGGGCAAATTAGGACGTTGGTGGAATGCGCGAAAAATAATTCCCGGATATGAATTAATGCTCGAATGCAGATTCGGTAAGAAAATCGTAACGACACAAACCCTAAAAAGAAGTAGTGTCTACCTACAAAAAATTTCCAAGAAATTTTGTTGTTGTCTTAGTTACGGCTCGTGAACTCGTTTTTCTATTGGTCATTAATGAGTGTCGTACGATTTTCAAGGTAATTCAAGGCAGTGACAGCAGGAAACACTTTGTATTTCTTGGAAACAAAAAACTTGGTCAGTATTTAATGTATTTTCTGTTGGAACATTGATGAAATTGAATATTTAACAAATCATAAATTGACGACATAAATCCATAATGTGTCAGAAATGCTTAGTTCTACATATTTTCAAGTTTATAAACGTACATATGAGGTAAAAAAGAGAATGATCTTGTAAAAGTGTAATTGATGTAGGTAGAAACCAGCAACAAAACGTATGTATTTCTTATATAGGCTATGTTAAATTTTAAGTGAATATGAGAAATTCAACTTTTGTAAAATACAATGTAGATAAATATTGTGGCTGGTACAATGGAGTGCCAATTATCTAACATAAACGGGACTGAATGGTTGCACCCAATCTGTATTGGTTTCTCGTGAAAGAGAATGGTTTTTGTGATATGTTAGATAACTGGGACTCGACTGTATAAATATAGTATGAGCAAAAAGTGCATCAAATGTGTCTTTGGAATTTTGAAGTTGTGTATATTTAACACCAGAAAATTATACCTAATCCTTCTCACTGAATTTTGGTAGACAGTGGTTGAACAGTGGTTGACAGTGGCTTATATCGCAACGTGATCAAGATGTCTCGTAATAAATGCAAAAACGGAAGCTTGCAGAAGAAGAAGTTCACAACCTCACTTTGTAACAAATGTCAGATGACAGCGTCATATTTTCTAGTGTTATAATAAAGTCCGTTAAAAAAACATTATTGAGAGGGCTTTGAACTAGATTTTGTCTTAAGACTGCATGTTGGTTATTATTATATCGCTCTACCCAGAATTCAGCGCGCTGAGTCACTTGAGTTGTCAGTTGTCAAAGTGAGGTTATGTGTTTATACGTAAATTATTACATTGCTCTACACAGAATTCAATGCGCTCAGTCACTTGAGTTGTCAGTTGTCAAAATGAGGTTGTATGCGTACGCAACCCATAAAATAAGTTACGACATGACTTTCAAAAATTACTGTTTGACACAAGGCCACTTGAAACAATTTTTTTATGCACTTTACACATGTCTTCAAAATTTCAAAGGCACTCTTGATGAACTTTCTTTTTGCTCATACGATATTTTTTCTGTGAGAATATCCCTTATGCAAATTTAGTTGGAAAGTTACCATGGTAACGGCGAAAATTGATAATCGGAAATTTACCGGGAAATTTCCACTTCTGTCACTGTCATCAAAGTATTTAGAAACAATGAAGCTCTGAACAAAGTCAGTAGGCCGATACTGATTGTTGCTACTGTGTTTTTTCATTCGTGATATTCTCTATCAAAATATAACGCGTGCTCAACAAATTTCCCTATGGAAATATTTGGAAATATGTTATGCAGCTATTTTTTTTTCAACAAAAGCATTCGTGCATGCCTCCAAGAAAAAATCCCTCCTCCTTCGGAGTCGGGATTTTTTCAGTTGGCATGCACTCATGCTCTTATTGAAAAAATAGCTGAAGAACATATTTCCAAATATTTCCGGAAATTTTTCAAGCACTTGTTATATTTCTACTGAAAATTTCTTGCTTGGCAATTTAACGAAAAAAACTGCCTCCGAAAAAATTACGAGCCGAAGGACGAGTAATTTTTTCTGGCAGTTTTTGAGTTGAATTGCCCAAAAGCAAGGAAACTCGAATTATAAATGTTAAGTTTACTTCGATAAAAAAAAGCTTGAGTGTAATTCGGTACGACAATTTAGTGAATACATATTTACTTTACATATTAGGTAATTTAGAAGTCACTAAATTAACAAACAAGGCAAAAATTATTTTAGAATTAGACCGTTTTAAAAATTAGGTTCCGTTTTGTCGCTGGAAAAGTTAGGGCTAACTTTTGCCGCTGTCATAGTGACAAAAAATCCGCGGCTTATGGGATTTTTAGTGTATGCATTAAATTGTCAACAGAACTTCACGTTTTAGAGTCCCCTGAACCCAAAAAACATGTTTTTGTTTATTGGTCTGTCTGTCTGTCTGTGTGTTTGTCTGTCTGTGTGCCTGTCTGTTTGTCTGTCTGGCTGTGTGTGA
>CALNHX010009261.1:0-51720 GCA_940337035.1 Agriotes lineatus | reverse complement strand
CTAGTGTTTGCTAAAATTAGTTGCAATTCGAAATTAATTTATTTGTATACGTAGAGAAAAAATACTTTTGCCATGGTTGCTACTGGTAATACCATATAACTCAGCAACTTCCACGTTAAATCTTAAAACAAACTCTTTCCATACATCATGGTTTAGGCCACTTCCCAACATTTTCTTAAGATTATGATTCTTGTCATTAACGTCTCGTGGTTGTGACAGTAACTTTTTGCAGATGTCGCCTACATATTGTCCGACCTGAAAAAATTATATATATTTCTGAACTAAATTAGACTGTAAGAAATACTCACTGTGCATTTATATTTCCTACAATCGGACCAATATTTAGTGGCAGAAAATTGTCGCCGTATAACTACAGGAACACCAAAAATTATGGCTGGACCTATGCCTCCTGTTAATCCTGTTGTATAGTATAAAGGAATAGGGTCGTAGATGATATCATTTATTGTCAAGTTCAATAAGTATGTTATTCTTATACTGTTTTCAATAAATCTGGAACATATACAATAGACACATAAGTCCTGTTCCCAGAAGAGAATATTTGTTATTAACGTCATTAGGCCGATATATAGTAAATAATAGATGCGGTTGAATTTTGTAATCCGAGGCGACAGTCGACATGTCCGTTATTTGAGTATCGGCCGTGTGTGGTCAAGATTTTTCGTAATAAAAATGTTTTAAGAACAATTTATTAAAAATTAAAAATTACGTGATCCTTAACGGCCGTAGCTGTTATAATCCTTAACGGCTAGAGGCCGTTATGAACGACTTAATTCGTTTAAAATCACCTGCTCCTTAACACTGTTATGAATAACTTTTCATGTGTTTATTTAGTTCAGTTGAAATACAATAACAGTACGTATTACGAAAAAACATTGCATCAAATTTGAAGATAGCTGTGCTTTTTAAACAATTCAAGAAGTAAACATATCGAGTAAGTTTAGAAGTGTATGGAAAATCAGGTAACAAAAGAAGTATAGGAGGAGAAATTGCCTGCAGGAGTATCAGTCCTTAGCATCTGATACAAACTACTAGTAACAATAATCCAAACAAGGTTAACCAACAAGGACTTCGGCTCCAGTAGATCAACTATTGAAGCTTTGTTCGTAATGAACAATCAAATTAGTACAGTCGAACCTCTATTCTATTTAACGAAGTCGTAAATTCGCCGAAAAAAAATCATAATATAGAAAATTCGTTATTTAGAATAATTCGGTATATATGTATGCACATATATCATGTATGTTTAATTGACCTGAAAAATGATTAAATAATTGCAGTTGTAGTTTTATGTGAAGTTTAATGTAGGTAATTATTAATACATACATAGCTACATATCTATGTGCATAATATGTAACATAAACGTATATTATGTATGATTAAACCATAAGCTATTATACATAATGTACAAAGGAACATAAAAGCCGCACAGAAACATTAGGTATGTACTTATGAAAACATCAGATGTGGACTTAAGAGTTCTTAAAGAAGTCTGTAATTTTTGGTTGCACTTTGCATTTAAACAATTCACGTTTTCAAAAAACACCTCGCACTGATTTAAAGATTTGAACAAACTCGCCGGAACATATTCGCGATTTTGCAGTGCACGACGGATGGTCTCAAATTCCTCAAAAGTTTCGTGGTCCGACGGCGTGGCATTTTTAATTTGCGGTACAAACTTAGCTTAACTTAACGCTGTGAAACAATTTGTTAAACTGAACAGTACAGTCTTTGAACGAATACGGCATTTCCGCCTAATGACCCCATCAATATTCTAGGAAAATTCCGAAACTGAACCTTTGGTAAATGAGAAAGAATCTTCCTGGAAACAACTCATTCAACTTAACAATACAGCCATTGAAGGAATGCAGCATTACCGCCTAATCACCCCATTAGAGAGAACCTTCCTGGAATTTAAACTACCTGTCAAGGGTTTATGACCCTAATTTTACTACGTTAAATAGGGATTGTGTTCGCTAAATAGAGAATTTTGTTAAATAGAGGTTTGGCTGTACCTTTTTCTTACAGAGATGAGACTAGCAGATACATCAGCAGTAGTCGAAACAACAGAAGGTTTGTATTTATGTGAAGTTACCTAGGAAAAATCAGTCGTAAGGATACTGATTCAGCATTTTGTGTAACCTGGTGTGCTTATTATCACTTTATATTGCCATCAACTTGGGGGTATATAATTATTTTACTACGAATGGCAAACAATTTTAGACTCAAGCCCCAAATCAAGATTCCTCAATGATTCTACTAGCTACAAATTGTACCAAACAAACGTTCAGGCTACATAGAGATATCAGAGGGCCGACTAGCTACAGTGAAGGTGGCATAACACTTTTTACTCGTAACAATATATCATTTTTGTGTTTCTTGTATCATTTTGATGTAAGGCAGATATTCAGAGCGTATTTTTATGGTAAAATTAATAATTGAAGGTTTAGGTAAGTGAAGCAAGTTCCATGACATCATCTTCGCCGACTCCGTTGTTGTTTTTTCAAGTTGAGGATGTTTCAGCAGCTGGAGTTTGATTATAAATCTAGTAGCGCCCAAATAAAATTTATAATTAATATTATAACGACCCTAATAAAGTTCTTTTTTGAAGTAAGCAAAGTATAACACTCCTATTTTCGTCAAACCGCTCACTGTCTTGACTATTAGCTGGCTGGAGCAATTGTTAAAGGTTGGTTCTGTTTACCTTGCTGTTAACGCTTAAGCGCTAATTTCATCTGTAACAAGCTGGCAGTGTGCGCTGCCAATGTGTGACCTTGTTTTGTTGTCGTAAATGAAATTTCTTCTGTAACACTATCATGTATTTTTTTCATAAATTTTCCCATTTTAAAAATATATATTTAATGTGATTTCAAATTATCTCCCAAAATTCTCATTTGTGGGGGTATTAGAGGATTGGGATCGCCACCATTGTGTTCACCATATTCGAGAATCCTCTAGGGACCTCCCACCTGGGTGACTCTGGTATATCAAACTTTTACCAATTTTACCTGAATTAATGCACCTTTTAGTGGTTTTCGGTAGGTACCAACCTTTGAAAAATAGAAAACTAATTTTTATTTCATAAAAATAAACATTAAAATCGCGTTTGCTTATAAAGGGTCTTTCAATAGGAGTGATAGTTTTTTCAATCTAGATTTCTCGGTTCCTGATATATGTTGTTTTTACTTCCAAGTGTCAAAATATTCAGTATAGTTTGCAGTTTCATCGTGCAGCGTTTGACGCTTCCCGATGGTTTCGAAATGATTAAAAAATATTACCAAAATTCGAACTCAATTGTGGGTGCTCAACGTTTGTTCACCAAAGAATTGCGTCGCCGTCACTGTTACTCTGTGCAGGCTATATGACGCACTATAGAAAAGTTGCAACGTGAGTTCACTTTAAAGGACAATAAGCTACTAAGAAGAGAACGAAAAGCGCGAATTGAGAAGAATATCGCAACTGCAGCGGCCAGTATTGCCGATGAGCAAAATTTGTCGATTTCACGACGATCACAACAATTGGGGCTTTCCAAACGTCAACTTGGAAAATTTTGCAAAAGAATTTGAGCCTACATCCATACAAAGTCGTATTAACTCAAGAGCTGAAGCCAAAAGATCACAGATTGCGTCGGGAGTTTGCTGATTGGGCCGTTGAGCACTTGGAAGATGATCCCAATTTCGGCCAAAAAATCATCTTCTCAAACGAGGCGCATTTTTGGATGAATGGCTTTGTTAATAAGCAAAATTGCTTTTATTGGTGCGAGAACAACCCACAAGAGTTACATGAAATGCAGTTGCATCCCGAAAAGCTCACTGTGTGGTGTGGTTTATGGCATGGTGGCGTCATCGGACCATATTTCTCCCGAAATGAGAAGGGAAAAGCCGTAACCGTCAATGGGGACCGCTATAGAGCCATGTTACTAGAATTTCTGTGGCCAGAACTTGAGAACATCGATATTGAAGAGATGTGGTTCCAACAAGACAGCGCTACGTGCCATACAGCTAATGCTACCTCGATTTGCTAAGGGATACGTTTGGCGACTGGATCATCTCACGACGAGGATTTGTGAATTGGCCGCCGCGGTCATGTGATTTGACACCGCTAGATTATTTTCTTTGGGACTACGTCAAAGCACAAGTCTATGCCGACAATCCACAGACTTAGGATAATTTGGAAGGCAACATTGGTCAAGCTATCGCCGGCATACAGCGGCAAATATTGGACAAGGTGATCAAAAATTGGAGCTATCGGATACGTCAGTGTACACAAAGTCGTGGTGGACATTTGAACGATATCTTGTTCCAAACATAACTGCATTGTCCAAGCTTCAAAATAAAGCAAAAACTAAATTGATATGTCAAACCCTTGCTGTTTTATTTAAAATTAAAATCCTATCGTTCTTATTGAAAGACCCTTTAATATAGCTTAATACCAGGTGACTATAAATGATTGTGATTTTTTTTCTTAGGTTGGCACTGTAAGTCTATGTCAAATTCGAGGTTAAAAGGTTAGATTTTGCATCATTCTGTGTCAAAACTAACGCAAAACCTAACCTACTAACCTCGAATTTGACATAGACCTACAGTGCCAACCTAAGAAAAAAAATCACAATCATTTATAGTCACCCGGTATATTATTATATATAGTTATAAATTTCTACTTTGAAGTTTTCGTAATTAACAATATATTAAGCTATATTACAAGCAAACGCGATTTTAATGTTTATTTTAACGAAATACAAATTAGTGTTATATTTTTCAAAGGTTGGTACCGATAACTTCACTAAAAGGCGCATTAGCAAGCATTATTACTTCACTCATCTAAAAGACAAACGAAGTACTGAAATTGTGAAAAAATCGCCTTCCAAGATTTCTTCAAATCATCATGTTTCAGGGTCCTTAGATGACGAAAAACAGGTTTTCTCAATTCCGTCTGTCTGTCTGTCTGTTACCGGTATAACTCAAAAACTATTTGTTGGAGGAAGACGATATTTTGTATGCAGATTATATGCCTTCCTGGCATGAAACTGAGAAAATTTCGGTAAAATATATACAGGGGAGCATCATAAAAAATAAAATTCTGCTTGTTTTTGCTTTAACTCAAGAACTACTGATTCGCGGGGGATCGGCGTTATAGGGAATGTTTACGCGGATCCGCTCATTAAGGTATTACTCGAGCGACGCACATCGTAAACACTTGCAATAATGCGAATCCGCGTCATGAGCAGTCAACGTGTTAAATGAAAGTAATATTTTGCATATAGCTCAGGTTTTTACCATTAACGAAAAAGAGCATTTTTTTGACCCAACATATACAGGGTGAGCACCTTAAAGAATTAAATTTTGTTTTATTTTTGCACATAGCTCAGGCTTTACCTTTGACGAAAATAAGACCAAACAGATATAGGGTAAATGTAAAAAAGACAGATATGGGCAACAAGAAGCATGTTCTATGTAATCCAGCCGCGAGGACGAATACGAGGCAGTTGTGAGTGTCCATGTGCAACAGACGGGTGGCGCTGAAATTGCATTTGCAGCCGCTGGTGTTCGAATTCCACCACCAGTAAAGTTTTTTTTTAAATTGACGTAATTTGCATTACCAAATGTTTCCATTTTATTATTTTAGTATTATTAGGAACGTTAAGATATTTTACTCCTAGTTTTCTTCGATTTTTAAAATTGTTTAGTGTCACACCGTCCACTTGCGATGGAAGTTCTGACTAAAGCAATTTATAGATTTTTTTTACTGTTAGGTTATGATAATTATAAGATTCAATACCAAGGAGTTGTTGAAAATAGCATTAGCATACTTACTTAGAATGGGTTAACATTGCAACGTGAGGCAAACCAGTGTCAGTAACTGTGTAGATATAAACTAACGGATCATGTCGATTAATTCTACATAAAATCTCTGGTGTTCTATCGGGAGAGGTGATCAATGCATCTGCTAAGTTTTTAAAATTTGTGGACTGAAGTAGCCCATCCAATTGAAATAACTCTATGTTTGAATTTATTTTATTTTTCACTTTGTTGAATTCTGAAAATAATTTATTTTCATTTAATTTTGTTGCATAGTCACCTACTTTACCTGGAAGAAGATCATCTGATATTACCAAACCTTTGCAGTCAGATAACTGTATGGAATGTATAAGCAGGCAGTCTTTAAAGTTTGTATCAATAAGTGCAGAGATAACGCCAATTTTTGAAAGTCCTAGCATTAATATCAAATATTCTGGCCTGTTTGTAACCATTAGAGCAACTACATCGCCTTTTTCATAGTTTAAAGAAAGAAAGTAGTTGATAATCTTATTTGTCAAAATTTCTACCTACAAATGCCACATCTTTTAAATAATAAAATATAACATGCACTGATAGCTTCAGCAAGTAAAACTGTTATAAATTAAATTAGATCCGTTACTTTATTGTTTCAAGATCTATGGATATTTATTTGACTTTACTTGTTTATAAGTCCACCTTGTGTTTTCAAAATATATCATAACATCATTAGCATGTGACTCAGCAACTGCATCAAAACATTCTCCAAGACTCATATCATTTGCTGCTAATATACGATTAACTAAGCGAGACTTGAGATATCGTTGAGAAAATCTGTAAATTTTACAGGTGAATTTTGTATCATCAAATTGGTTAGTACAAAAACTTACATGGTATCTCTTTTTAATGCCACACAAAAAGCCTTTATTGTATCGTAGTTGACGTGAATTGGTTTTGTAGCAAGCTCGTGAAAAGTATTTCTGAAAGCATGCGACTTTAAATAGTCCGCTACTCCGCCAAGCTTCCATAATCGAACACCGTCAGGCTGTTTTTTATATTTTATAATGGCAAGTGCATTCTTTTCTTCTTCTCCAGCTTTTGTAGTTTTTAGGGTTCGACATGTTGAAGTTGATTTGAATATTAAAGCATTCTTTGCATATTGGCTGGTAATGAAAACACTAAAGCTACATTTTGAGTAACTACTATATTTCTGTAAATGTAGTAGTAGATACAACGGAAGAGAATATCTATTTCTGTATTGTTTTGCTGAGTTCACATTTTGCACATACGTGTGAGATTTTTTGACAAACATAATTTTGATACATGTTTTTTGACATTTAATTTATCACTCTTTGATGTTACTATTTTATAAAGTTTCACCTAGACTGCAAGAAATTACTATCTACGGTAACAGTATTTCCATTGTCTGTTGGTTTTCATAGGTGAAGTATCAAAATATTGATATTTAAAGTAACTACATACCTATCTCTTCCAACTGAGGGGTCTTGTGAAGTCTAAACCTTGGGGATGTAATAACAACGCTGATGCCAAATATAATTTGATGATTAAAAAAACAGAGTTGCCTTAAATAATTTCACAGCTGCTATATTAGGAGGAATCTTGTGAGATTTTAATTCGATTAGATGTTTCTTCAAGCAGTAGTACTTATATACATGTGATTACGTTCTTATATTGAATTTGATGTCTAGACAATAGTGGCAATATTGGAATACGAGCATCGGCCTCTCCTCTTGGAGGAGGGGGATTACACATTCAACCTCACTGTTGCTCAAGTCAGATTGGGGAACGACAGTGAAATCTGCACAAGATTTTTGTAGTCATTCAAGTCAATGGGAATAGAACCCATATTTTCTGGTCAATAATCATAACTTCTACTTTGAGCCATCATCACTGCTTCTGCTGTTTTTATATATTTATTGTACAATAACAAAAGATAGAAGTATTGGTAGCATAGTGCTAGAAACCCTAGGAGAGCATTAGTTAGTTCTAAGATCAGATCTATAGATAGGTAACCAGTGGAGACGTAACAAACAATGAAAAAGGCCAAAAACCAAATATTCAGCAAAGTACCGACTAAACCGAATATAACACAATATCTGGTATTTGGCCGAATCACGAATAAAGGCTGAATAGTAAGATGAATATTCGTTAAATCTTTAATAACCAGACCTTTACCACAGTTCATAGGATCGGTACTGAGCTTGGTGACCACTTGCCATACGCTGAAGGCTGGTCTATGAAACAGAATATCGAAACTCCACACAAATCATACATCATACTACTAATTTGATATTTGTTAATGTAGTGTAAAAATACTCTACAATAAATGCTTCTTAGAGGGAAAAATACCAGAAGCATGGTATAACTCAAAAGTAGTTTTATTAATATACAGTGAAAATTCATGAACTGCGAACACGAGTAAATCAAGGCGAATTTACGATTGCCTAAAAATAAGCCAAGACCGATGGACAGTCGGTCTAAGGTACTCTGATATTAATCCACGGGTCGTCTGCGTTGATTGTTTAAGTAGACGCCTAGTGTAATTTTTTTAAATTAATTATTATATCACAGATAGAATGTATGAGGTATACTGTTATTCTGTGACTAATTCAGGTGATAAATTCAGAGTTGAAAAACAGGATTTTTAGAGATTAACAGTACAGTAAAAGAAGGTAGTTCTCAAAGTAAAACGCATTCTGAAGAAAGAAATAATTTCTTCCGAACAAACTAACTCAGTAAAAAAATATGCAAACAAAAATAAAACTATTTTTATTTCAAACAACAAAATTCAAGAAGTTTAAATTAGCTCTTGTTCAAAGATCCTGCCTTCTTGCGCTAAACAATATCCTAAGCGATCATAGCATTAGCCGACAACGTATTAGTGCTAGTACTCTGAACAACCCTTTTAATTTTTAAACGCAGTTCTTCAAATCGTTACTTGTAGTGAAAACGACTTTTCAGAGGAAGTTTTAGGCATTTCTGTTAGTTTCACAAAATTCCATACTTCTGAAATGGCCAACGGGGAAGAATATCGCAGCTAAATCTACTAGTTCTGCAATTTATTTAAATGAATAATCTGGATAGTCATTAATGGTAATACAAACTTCTTTTAAATTCCTACATTCATTGGGAACATTGGGCCTTTTGTGCTTTTGGAGAGAAACACATCCAAAGTTTCCAAAATTTGAAATAACTCCATGTAACGTTGATAATGATAAAGAACTCCTATTTCAAATCTTGTGAAAGAATTTTGAATTTCCCGGACCGTTGGACCCTGATAATACCATTTTACAATTTGCACTGATCCGTTGCTTCGTAGTTGTCGATTTTAAGATAGAAATGACAGCAGATATTTATCTACTGACAAAATACGCGAACTGTCAAAGTTAAATTCTCGGCATTTGTAAATTCGACATATCGTCTGTCGTGTTCGTAGTAAGAAAAATCTCTCTGTATAAAAAAGGTGATAAACTAACGATTGACAACTATTGACCTATAAGTCTCTTAGCACACCCCTATAAACTCTTAACAAAAATAATAACAAACAGACTAACAAATAAACTAGATGACTACCAGCCCCCCGAACAAGCTGGCTTTCGAAAATGTTATAATACAACAGAACACATTCTATCAGTCTGCTCACTGATAGAAAAATGCAATGAATATAACGAACCACTACACCTTGCTTTCGTCGATTTTAATAACGCATTTGATTCCGTGGAACTATAGGCCATTTTTAGAGCCATGAACAAGCCAGAATAGATTCAAGATACAGAAACCTACTTGAAAATATTTATAAACATGCAACATTAGTAGTTAACATTGCAGATGACTTACAAACAAATAAAGTACCTTTGAAAAGTGGGGTTAGGCAGGGCGACACCATTTCTCCGAAACTTTTTACTCTTGCGTTAGCAGATATTTTCAAAACAATTGACTGGAGTGAGAAGGGAGTTAAAATTGACGGGCGATACTTAAATCATAAGCTACAAAACATGCTAGTAGAACTCGAAAATAAATCAGCAGACATTGGGCTACACACGAACTTAAGTAAAATGATAATTATGACCACAGAAAATATAATTATACGTGTAGGAAAAAAATTATAGAACGAGTCGAAGAATATGTTTACTTAGGGCACAGTATCAAGTTGGCCAAAGAAAACCAAACAGCTGAAGTTAAGAGACGTATTCGACTAACATGGGCAGCTACAGGAAAACTGACAAATGTTCTAAAGAACAAGGACATTCCAGTTAATTTGAAAAGGAAGGTGTTTGACAGCTGCATACTTCCTGTAATGACGTATGGCATGAAAACTACAACGTTAATGATAAAGTGGGCGAACAGACTTAGAACAACCCAACGAGCAATAGAGAGAATTACGTTAGGTCTGAGTCTCAGGGATCACGTTACAAATGAAGAGATAAGAAAAAGAACTAAAGTAAAAGATGTTATGACCAGTATAGCGAAATCTAAATGGAGTTGGGCTGGGCACTTCGCTCGACAAGACCAACGTCGATGGACAAAACACATAGTGATGTGGAGGCCCTCGAATACATAAACGAAGTTTTGGTAAACCACAAAGACGCTAGCTTGATGACATCAAGAGCAGAGTAGGAATAAATTGGCATCAACTGGCTCAAGATAAAATATCCTGGAAAGAACAAGGGGAGGCTTATGTCCAAGAGTGGACTAGTAAAGGCTGCTAAAGAGACAGAGAGAGAAGAGAATGTAGTTTTAATTTAGCACTTAATAATAAAGGTAGGTACTTCACTCTCTACTTAACCCTTTCCGCTCCTGGCGCGGACTCAACTGCCTGTGCAGGGAACTGTTAGCGTGCGCTGTTGCGTTCGCGAGCGTCTGTTGAAAAAATTACTATAAAATAGTGGCGTAGAATATGAAGTCAATTGTTTAACCAGTACGTAGAGAAAACTATAGTCTTTTTGAAATAAAACCTTTATTTATATTTTACAAAAGTAAACATTTTATTTTGCATTATTAATCTTAACAAATGAACACAAATGACACCTTGTAATATTTGCCGCTTCTTGGCGTAGGCAATTTGTCAGCCATCGTTGCACAAGTGTTACTGGGTCACCGCGGGCATGAGGTGACGGCGAATAATTATTCCCACCATATAAAACAACCCTTACTCTGAAACATGCAAATATTTGGCTTCCGCAAGCATAAGATGTATTGAAACTACTTTGACAGCAGAGGCACGAAAAATCCAAACCGCATATATACGGCTTTCGCATTGAAAGGGTTAAGTAGGGACTTCAAAACCAAAAATAAAGCAAACAGGAAAATTCCAGGCAATACAAGTGAACACAATAAAGGTACTTTTTGTAACTAATTCGTTAAATAATGTATTGCTCTTTTTCAATGCAAACGGCATGAGCCCAACCCGCCATGTGAATCTTATGACCACAGATGTAACACCCTCAATAATTTTAGATTTGTGTGTCTAAACTGTGTGGAGTTTTGAGAAAGTACGATATTACGTGCTTACATGATTTTTTATTCAAATTTCACAGATGTTTATTTTAATATTTAATAATATTAAATGAGAAATTAATACATTTTCAACTGTCTTAGCCATTTGATTGTATAGTTTCTTAATTTTTGGCGGAATTCGTCTTTATTTAAATTATTATTAGAAAAATCAGTAACTACATCTTTTTTGGTCTTAGCTGCTCCTTTGTTCTTAATATTACAAAACCTCCCTGAAGCCGAGGGTTGTTTTATATTTTGAAGTTTATAAAAGTGAACAATCAAATGGTTGCATATCTGTGCAGTCATGCTACCATAGCCATAGGTTTATCTACCGGGGGGGGGGGGGGGGGGGGGGCTCCCCAGAGTGTCGTCTGGCCAACACGCATTTTTTAATTTTTCGATTTTATTATTTGTTTTGACTTAAAAAAAACCATTATAAATACCGTACGTTGGATGGGCGGTTCTAATTGAAAGTAATATGCAAAATAAAACATAATTATTGCAGAACTACAATATAATTTTATTAATCTTTAAAACAAAACAATATTTTTTTCCAGTGCACCATTTCTTTTAGTTTCTCTTCAGTTCAGGGTTAACTTATGTGTCTAGAAAAAGGCAATTTCAATTACCTATTTTATATATGCGGGTATGTAAATGAGCGTGAAATTTGAGTGAATCTCTAACGACTTGCTGGGCACATGCCTCTATGCAGGTCATTTAGTTCAGACACACTGCAACATGCTATTTAGACGTTTGCTTTGTCTAAAGAGTTCAGTTTATCATTTTGAAGAGTATGATCTAGCATTGTATGTTTAGTAATATTTCAGGTAGGAAAGCAGTGTTACAATGTGTACTGTTACAAGCTTTGGGGGCACAAATATACTCATAAAAAGGTTTTCTTGGTTTATTTACGATATTATTAATAAAATTAATAAAAGGAATGTGAAGTGTAGTCATTTTCAAAATGACAGCTTTAAAAGTAGCCCTTATCGATATAAAAACAGTAAGGTACGGAACATTGAAGATCAAGTTTGGCGTCGCCCCATCTAGCTATAAGAAATACTTAAGAAGCTTCATGCCTAGTTACTGAAACTGTATATTTAGTCTACAAATATTTTTATAGAATTTAAATTTAAAACGGTTTTGTTAGTTTTACGTAAAATTAAAATTCAAAGTACCTACGGAATCGGAATCGCATACTGGAACGCATGCGTTATAGGGAATGGGGCGTCAGCTGTCACTGAGCACTAAGGGCCTTCTGACTTAATAATTAGTGTAATTAAAGACACCTCACAACTTACCAAACTTACAAACACGAGAAGATCGAAGTAACACTGAAAGTACTGTTTTTTAAATTTTATAATTAAACGCCAGAGATAACGAAGAAATTAATAGGCCCATACAAAATTTTAAATACAAAATTTTCCTAGAAATAGTACCTCCTAAAAAAGATTAAATGACTCATCCCCTACGGCTATACAGAATGACACAGGAAGCTATATGCAATAAATCAATAAATGTATTTGCAGAAATACAAGTGAGAAAAAAGCATTTTCAGATTGTAATTGCGGGGGACGTTTATATTATTGAAATAAAATTGAAGAACGTTCTTATCTCTCCCTATATAAGTATTTCTCTGCTCTAGCAAAGAGAATTTTGTGGTGATGACGACTGTAAGTGACCCTAACTGCTTGAATTTTCACAGTTGCAAGCCCAAGATATTATGATAAAGAGAAATCACGATAACTTTGAAGAAGATATTAATTTTTTCAAGAAAATATTTACTTAACCATACTCTTCAGAAATTGAAGTGATGTTTTCCAAGAAAGGTATTTCTCCTGGAATAATAGTTTTTACCGCCAACTTCATGGAGTTGCGAGAGGTAATCTGTACATTATTTATATACTGATACAAAAACAAACAAATAACTATGTGAAGAGGTAAAGTATGCAAATTCATGTCTTCATAGATATGCATAGATATTGGCGATGGTTGGTTGGGGGCCCTCCCCAGCCAAAAATCCTAGTTACGCCAATGTCAATAACCATCTTACATCTTACCTTATTAACGTCAAAAATTCTTACGCAGACGGTATTAACGTCAAAATACATAACCATCTGATTTGAATTTTATATAAATTTAGTCAGCCTTTGTGGCAATGCCAGGTTTTTAGAAAATCTGCACTCGTGCAGACTTTTGTTACAGCAACTACTCTTGCGCTGAACTACAAATATCGTCGGCAATAATCAGACCACTAGTATTATATACGATAATATACGTACATTACTTATTCTCAACTATTTTTAGAACTAAGGTTTAAAAAATAATTGACAATATTTTTTAATATGGAAAACACTGCATCAGTACATCTTATAAGTCAAAAACAGTTTTTATTGATTCATTGAAAATTATATTTCCACTTTTTTTAGCCAAGGGTTATTAAAAGACACGTCTTAAAAATATAGACTTATAATATATTTTTCAAACAGTAACAAATTTGTAACGTACAGAGAGGTGTAATATTATATAAATCCATTTTCAATATAAAAATAAGTACAATCTGTATACACAATTGGATGTCAAATGCTATATTACAATATCCACAACTGATAGACAAATAACTGCCTCTAAATATAAAAGCAACATGTTTTACTCTTAATAAAATTACAGCAAATCCCTGTCCTCACTACGTATTAAACAAACATAAATTGGCAAACACCTACTACCTTCAGCAGTTGCAATAAATAACAAAAATCAGTCCTTTAAATCCAATCTTAAATTATAAAACTAAAGTCTAATAGTTCCAGTGTTTATATCTTCAAATACCTCCTTTGTTACAGGTGTATATACACCTTTATTCAAATAATAAATGCTATCGCTAATAGTGGAAGGGTCAAAGCCTTGACTCTGCAGATCATTTTTCTTTAATTTGTAGGTACCTAGAAGTTTTTAATAGTTAGTTACAAAATGTATGTGAAGCGTTAGCATTATACAAACCTGTCATGTCCAATTTTGTCACTATTCGCAAAAAGATGGGACGAGCATAGGTGGGCAAGACCTTTTCCATATCCTTTGGTAAATTAATTAGATCCAGAGATTTATCTGGATCCAGAATTGCTGCCATGCCTGCTCGACCCTCCACGCCTCGGATTTGAACCCCATATACAACCACATCTTTATATGACACTAAATTGCTGAGCACTGCTTCAACTTCTGAAGTCGATACATTTTCACCCTTCCACCTGAATGTGTCTCCTGTCCGATCTTTGAAGAACAAATATCCAAATTTGTCTGCTACTATAATATCTCCTGCAAGTAACAATATTGTAGAGTAATCATTTGATAAGAATATAAAGGTAAAAGAAAGGAAGCAAATAAAATAATAAAAGAAGAAAAATGCACGGATAAATAAAATTATGGAGAGATTGGGAAAGGTATAACTTGACAACAAATAAAAATCGGATAACATTCGAGTTTTTTTACATAATTTTCACATGTATAATACACTCCTGGAGTTTGATCTGTTCCTCTCGACTCACCCTGTATATTATGGTGAAAGCATTTCCAGAATCTACTGAACGAAACAGGAAATAAAGACAAGGAGCAGTAAAATATTTAAGAGGAAAATAGACTGAATAGAGAAATTAAATTCCAGTGTTAGAGTCAACATATGGACTAAACGCACAAAATTAGGATATTCGAGTTAATAACGTCTGGAATAAAGAAAAGATATCATAGGAATGGCATGAAAGAATAAGAATACCAATGCATAAAAAAGTGAATCAAGATATAATAATTACAGTTGGATAACATTGCTTAATACAGTATATAAAATGTTTCCTGTGCTAATAATTCAAGGAAGACTAATAAAATCATCAAATGAAATCATTAGAAGTGCCAAGTAAACGGTAGTAGATGCGATACATATGTTTAAGCAAAATTAAAAAAAACTGAGTGTGTAGTGGTCCGAACAGTACAAGAATTCTTAGCAAGTGAGGCCACCCCACCACTGCGGCTGCGATCGCATCGCCTGCGCGGAGTCAAGAGTTCCTCTGCTCCAAGTTTGACGTCATTGGCCAAACCCCTGCTTGGCTGTCACTCGAAGGGTATAAAAGAACAATCTGCCAGACTAAATATTCAGTCTCAGCTGGTGTTACTAATAGCCGGCTAGACTAAGCAATCTTGGCCAGTGTTGCCAATAGTCTGGCTAGACTAACTGATCCCGCAGCCTTGTGTTACTATAGACGGGGCACACCGGATGCTGCTCCATGCTATGAGAAACACGTTCACCAGGCCAATTCCAGGAGACATCCCACCAGAAGCCTACTGGTGCCCAAGAGCGGAGACACCTCAAGAATGCATTGAGGGACTTCTTTAGGAGGCCACGTATTCCGCCACCGGTGTCGCTGCCGTCGCCCCCGAGACCAAAGACACCTGGGCTCACCATATCAACAAAAAGGCCGTACTTCCTCATCCGCATCACCGGCCTTCAAGGGAGGCGCTACAACGCTGTTGTCCCATCCCAATTACATCCAGCCAACCCACGGAGGTATGCTGTGTGCCGGGCTCACCAACATTAGAAGCATACTGTTTTTTGTTTTGCTTATCTGAATGTGATATTGTCAATTTTTCTTATCTAAATGTAGTGCTAGTGTAGTATATGTATGTGGTTGTGTGGGTAGGGTTGAGAATTGTCGTGTAGATGAACCCTACCTTTTATACTGCCAGAGGTATAATAAATATAATAATAATTATTATTATTATATGCAGCATAAGTGTATAAGTAAACAATATATTTCAATGAACTGTTTCGTTAACACACATGAACTATAAGTGTAATATAATGTTGCATATCATTTTTGTAGATTTTAAGCAGGCTTTCTGATGGCATAAACAGACAAGAACTACTATATATTTTACAAAATTATCAGCCACATTATTTAACATAACGTAGAATGCTTGGGAACTATGTTCTTCTATCCATCTCCATCCACCCAGCAGGTTTGCTATATCCCCAACTGGGCGCCTCCCCAGCTGGCGGTTAGGGGAACACTCATTAGATATAGCAGGTATTAGGGAAATATAATACCCAGGGCGGACCAAAACTAGCACAAGGGACAACTTCTAAGTAATGAATTAACGGCTCTTATATTTTTTCAAGGTGGGATAAGCATCAAAGCTATAGGGGAAGCAACTCATCTTGGGGTTACCTAGCTTATATGCTAACGTGTGTGTTCATAGCTTGTTTCTTCATTATTACTTCCATTTTGTGTTATTTATGGACCTAGAAACTTAATTTACGTTAGCATAGTTATATTTTATAGTGGGTGTATTTTTCCTTTGAATATTTTTCTATATTTCATTAAGAAATTGCGAGCAAAAATAAGTAGGCAGGTAATTCATTTACAGAATATCGATTTTATAAGGCGTTAATACACTAAGATGTTAACAGTAGGTCAGTAGGTGAGAAAAACTAAATTATTCAACATGCCTGGAACAATATGCAGTGTTGCTATCTGTCAAAGTAACTCTGAAAAGGCGAAGAAAAGTGGGAAAAAATTCGTTTTTTAATTTTCCACACGACAGTGCTAAAAAAGCAGTGGTTCAAAAATGTTCTTGAAAAGACCAGTTTGATCCCAAGAATAAAAGAATTTGTAGCCAGCATTTTACTTTAGATGACTTTGAAGATTCGGTACAAGCAAGAAGGAGTGGGCTTCCTAATTCACAAAAAGTGGTCAAGTAATATCAAAGCCACTGTATCAATATCACCTAGGGTAGCATATATCATCCTTCAAATTTCAAAAAGGTATCAACTGAAAATAATTCAGACATATGCTCCAACAAGTGATCATGCCGACGAAGAAGTAGAAGAGATGTACGATGACATAAGAAAAGCATTAGAAGAGAACAAAACACAATACCATCTCATCATAGGAGACTTTAATGCAAAAATTGGAAGACACCAGGATGGAGAAACATGTACAGGCCAACACGGAATTGGAGACAGAAATGAGAGAGGACGGACGCTGGCAAATTTCCTAGAAGAACAACAATTGAAAATAATGAACACATTTTTTAGAAAGAAAGAACAGCGTAAGTGGACTTGGAGGAGCCCAAACGGCATAGTGAAGAATGAAATAGACTTTATTATAACAAATAATAGAAATATAATAAAATATGTAACAGTCCTCAACACAATACAAATGAGCGACCATAGACTAGTGAGAGCGAAGATAGTCATCAATACAAAACAAGAAAGAAGAAATTTGATAAAGTCACAAGTGAAAAGAAAAGACATATTGTGCACCAGTTGTAATTCAGATATTCTGCAATAAGCATGGATGTAACAGGCTATTAAACTAGGGAATTTACACATTATTTTGTTTGTTTTTCATATAGGTTTACGACAGTTTCATTGTGTTTTGCTTAAATGAACATTATAAACCACCATTGCAGATTTGTTACATCTTCCCATTTGAGTGGGTCACGGAGCCTGAGGCGCGACACGCAGCAAAGCGCTATAAAAAATAAATCGTATTTTTCATAACATAAAGTAATATATGCAATTTTTCACCAAAAATTTCTTTCTTCATTTCCACACATTCCATACGCTGGAAGTATGCATTTATGTGCAATAATAATTAAACTACCTCGATGCTGAAATATATACGGCGCTTTTCCAGTACGCTTTGTTTAAACAATTGATGTAGCATTTTCGAACAATAATTTTGAGATTAATTTGTCGGAATCTGAATTTAGAAAGAATAAGCTTGTAAATGCGTTGTAAACGTTCCTGACTAGCATGCACGATATTCAAAGCTGCGTACTGGTGACGTATTCGAAAGCTCTTCTGCCATTGGCGCAGAGTTACGAGACAACCTACTATATACAAGCCATGAATGGCTGCAAACTTAAATAATGGCCCCGAATACAGAAGCCCTAACAGGACCACCTATAACAAAACAAGTAGTTGAAATAGCTATTTATGCAATAAGTGCTAAAAGTTGACGTTTATGCACGAGACATGAAAGTGACATGAGTTTCATAACATGTCTCATGCATAAACGACTTTTAGCACGCGTTGCATACAATATTTTATCTACGACCTGAATTTTACTGTTATTAATCCATATATATCGATTTAACAAAGGTTTGCATCTACGACACTTATAATTTATGTCATAATAAACAGTAGACCTTGCACGTGGGCGAATGTTTGCGAATGACAGTAGTCAAGGTCAGTTACGAAATGTAATTATTAATACTTCAATCTGACTGCATTCATTACATAACGCTTTAATTATTTCAAAAACACTTTACCTGTAACGCAAGAAGCAACTAGAAAAACTTTACAACTTCACTTCCAGTTCGAAATTGTAGTTTTATAACCTCACTTCACTTTTAGCACATGGGCTAAAAGTAAACAGCTGATTTCTTTAACCACGGTAAACTATAAAACGTCACTTTTAGTGAAACAAGCTAGTGCTAAAAGGCCTACTTTTCGTGGTGGTCGTAGATAAAAGCCATTAAAGGTCAAAGAATAAAAAAGTCGTCGGACCAGACGAAATACCAACGGAATTATTAAAATGATTACAAGACCATGGAATAAGCACGCTTCTTAAATTATTTAATTCAATTTACAAAACAGGAATAATTCCATCAGACTGATTGAGATCAACATTTATTACCATATCATAACATAAAGCGAACGAATGTAGTGACCACCGCACAATTAATCTGATGAGTCATGTACTAAAAGTCTTCCTATGGGTGATACATGGAAGAATTTAAAGAAAAATAGGAGCGGATATTGGAAATACACAATTTGGATTTCGGAAGGGTCTGGGAATGCGGGAGGCTTTGTTTGCTATCCAAGTTTTAGTGCAAAGATCTAGAGATGTAAATAGCGATGTTTCTGGGATTTATTGACTGAAAAAACTTTCGATGTTTGGCATGAAAAAATAGTAGACATCTTAAGAAACATAGGAATCGACGATAGGGACACTAGAATCATAGCTAAGTTATATTGGCATCAAAAGGAATGTGTTCGAGTGGAGAACTGAACAACAGATGACATTGCTATACAACGAGGAGTCAGACAGTAATACATTCTGTCCCCGTTAATTTTTAACATCTATTCTGAGGAAATAACTACAGAAGCACTAGATGAAACTGCAGGAGTAAAAATAAATGGAGTGCCAATTAACAATCTAAGGTCATACACTGCACTTATGGCAAATACTCTGGAAGGATTACAGATACTTTTCAACAGAATTAATGAAACCTCGACACGATATGATCTCCAACGCAGCACCAAGAAAATAAAGTACATGATTACATGAATAAAATTAAAAAAATTGTCAAAGAATCAACTAGTAATAAGAAACGCTCAAAAAACAAAAACAGAAAACGAAGCGACTGGATTACTAGTGGAATTGTCACCTCTTGTCAGACTAAGGAGACTTTATATAACACTTGGAAAAATAATAAAACCAATAAAACTGCCGAAAAGGAATATAAAAATTACATCAAAATACTTGATAAAGTTATTTATAAAGCTCAACTCCTAAGTCAGCAACAGGAAGTGAAGTCCAAAAGTAATGATGCAAAGGCACTTTGGAAAATAATTAAGCGTAATATAAACGGTAATGTTAAGAAACAAAATAATGTTGGCCCGATAAAGCACTGTGATAAAATCATTGATGATCCGAAGGAACTCGCTGACACCTTTAATAATTTCTTTTGTAGCATTGGCTCTGATTTAGCCTCTAAAATTGTTACACCTAATGTGACTGCGTATGAACCTCCCAACTCAAACGAGAAATCTTTTTACTTGCACCCAGTAACCAATGAAGAAGTAAATAAAGCAATTAATGAGTTAAAGTTTAAAGCCGGAGGTGTAGATGGCATAAGTGTTAAATTTTTGAAATGTTTAAGTAAAAGTATAAATGATCCTCTGAAATATCTATTCAATTTGTGCATTGAACATGCAATATGGCCAGATATGTTAAAATCGGCGGAAGTAATTCCTATTTTTAAATCAGGGGATAAAGATAATATTACTAACTATAGACCGATATCCCTAATCTCAAACATAGCAAAAGTTTTCGAGAAAATAATTCACAAGCGACTATATCTTTTCCTCACAAAATCGGAAGTTATTTCAGACTCACAATTTGGATTTTTGAAAAATAAAAGCACCTCGGACGCCTTAAATATTATCTCGAACTACATATATAAAAAACTAGACAAAAGTAAACCGGTAATCGCAACTTTCCTTGATTTGAGCAAAGCGTTCGATACAGTAAATCATGAACTATTACTAAAAAAATTACATAATTATGGGATTCGGGGTCTTCCGCTGGAATTAATTAAAAACTATTTATTTAATCGAACGCAGCAAGTCAAAATTGGAAATGTTTTTAGCAGCAAAAAGTTGCTAGGTATCGGTGTCCCCCAAGAAACGATACTTGGCCCATTATTATTTATTACTTATATCAATGATCTTTTAAGCGTCTTGCCAAATGATGTAATTATTTCATATGCCGACGACACAACCGTCATTTGCTCTGATGAGAGCTGGGCTCAAGTGGAAGTCCGCATGAATAACTGTCTTGCAATAGTAGATAATTGGTTAGCTCATAATCAATTGTCGCTAAACACGGGCAAAACAGTATGTATTCCTTTCGGTATATACTGTGACAGCGTCCCGCTAAATATTAACATCCGCATTAATAACAGACAAATTCAACGTGTAGAATCAACAAAGTATCTCGGAATAATAATTGACTGTCACATGAAATGGGATCACCATGTAGCACACGTATTAAAGAAAACAAGATATCTACTTTTTATTTTTTCCAAACTTGCAAAACTTATGAACCGAGATGCTCTGTTGATGATATACTATGCTTTGTTCAACAGCATTGCTACGTATGGAATCATAGCTTGGGGTGGGGCATACAGTAATGTTCTAAATAAGCTTCAGTCTCTGCAAAATAGAATCCGTAAAATCATACTTGGTAAAAATAATAAAAATAACTGCAAGAAACCACTTAATATTAGAGAACATTTTGCCCTGACTTCGCTATTATTCCACTACAAGGAGAGAAAAGTGGCTTTCAAAACTTCGTTGAGTACCACTAGAAACAGAGGTCAAATTATTCCACCAATTTTTAAAACAATAATTTTTAAAAGTAGTTTTATAACTGCGATTAGACTGTATAATTATCTCCCGATTGAACTTAAAACCTTAGAAGACAGTGTAATTACGATAAAAAAGAGGCTTAAAGCCTGGACCATTGTTAACCCCGATCTAATTATATCTATAAGAAAATGATTCACACTAGCATAATACTTGTAAATGCAATCTAAATCTAAATTTCAACACTACACATTATTTCCATCATACTATATTCATATCTTTAATTTTTTCTTTTGTTAATTTTTTCTCTCTCTTTTGTTATATTTTATATTTTATCTATATTTTTTCACTCTACTGTAAGCTAATCTCATGCACAGGTAGTTAAACTACCTCTATGAGATTTTGTGAGAGGCGAGTAATCTGTAATCGACTCTTCACAATCTATTTGGCTATGAATAAATAAATAAATTATTAGCAAAGAACAACAGGATGATCATGGTATTTATATTAACGGAACACCAATAGACATAACTGACAAAATCACGTATCTTGGAAGTGCTATCAACAGTGATTGGGATCATACAGTTGAAATCAAATGCTTCATAGAAAGTGCCAGAGCAGCAAATTTACAACTGAGAATGCGTTTAGTACGCTGCTATGTATTCCCAGTTCTTCTCTACGAAGTGGAATCTCGGTCGCTAATAGAGACATCCCTCAAACGACTGCAAGCCTTTGAAAGTTCGATGGATCGCGTTCAAAATGAAGAAGTGTTAGCAAGAATGAGAAAGGATAAGAGATTATACGAACAATTAAAATACGAAAACTATCATATTTCGGGCACATCATGAGACAGCCAGACACATACATCTTACACCTGATCATACAAGGAAAGATCGAAAGCAAGCGGGGACCTGGAAGAAGAACCTGAGCACTGCCACAAGCCATGCTGTTGGAGATTTGGCAACGCTGATCGTAGACCAATTTTGTACTGTTTATTTATAAAAATGTCTGTTGAAATGTGGCGTGTGATTAAATATTAATATGTTGAACTGCTCTAAATTTGACGAAATACATTTATTTATATTACTGTACTGTTCGTGATAAGTGCAAGTAAAATTGCTGCTAGAATTTATGGGATTTATTAAGTAAAGTAAATTTTTTTCTATAATAATTTTCAAGGTCAACTTTTTAGAGGATAAGTTGCATTCCTGCAGGTCCCTAGTTTTAATAATATTGGTACATAGATTTTTAGTGCTTTTTTCCACTAAAAAAATGTTTTGTCATTTTGACAGATATGTCACAATAGTGGGTAAAACGAACAGCATAGTAAAATATTGCAAATTTATTAATTATTAAACTTACAATATTTGAAAATAATGAACGTTTGATTCTATGTAAAAAAATGAAATTTGTCAAGAGTTCAAATTAAATAACTTTGACATTCAAAATTGACACATAACCAAAAAGTTCTACCAACACGAGGTATAAAAATTTCCTAGCGTTTTACTCACATATCTACCAACATTGTAACACTTTGACAGTTATTATAGAAAAAAAACGTACTTTATTTCACTGAGGTAAGTAACAACCTAACCTCATTTTTAAGGCATTTCTTGTAACTTTTAATTTTATATTTAGAATGCAACGAAGACGCTGTGTACCAACCATAACAGTACCTTAAAAGAAAATCGTACGCAAACTCTAAACAACATTTTCTTTTCCAATGAACGAGATCCGAAAGAAAGCATGGCTTCGTGCAACAGCACGAGAACGTTGGATCCTAACAAAAAGTTCTGCCATGTGTGAAATACATTTTAATGGAAAATACATTTGAACACGTTAGAAATGAGAGTGGGGAAATGCAGAACTGTGGCTGCATTACCCTCAATTAGCTGACAAAGCTGTCCCAAGCATATTTCCAAATTTTCCAACATATTGTCGTCGAATGCGCTTCAAGAAAGGACAAATCCTGAATGTAGAAGAAGACAAATATTGGAAAGACATGCACAAACAGTGGAAGTGTTTTTAAGTGATGACACCAGCAGTTTTTTTAAGTTTATGGAACCATTTGCGTCACACAAATTTAGATGTTACCGAGCAGATAAGTTTGTAATTTAGGACCACCAACTACCAGAGATGCAATGTTGCCAAGTCTAACAGCATGGCTTGTAAGTGGCAGTGACCTGAGGCAACGGTTTAGACAGACAACAGGGTGAATTTTTAGTGATCATAGCCAACATGATTGTCCACATTCGTTAACGGATATGGCACCTTAAGAAGAAGAAAATCCATCTCCTCCATTATTTTCTTCCACTCACTAGTTTCTCATTTTCTTACTGCTAATATCTTCCTGATGAATTTTATTTTTGCAGTGGAGAGTTTTTTCTTATGTAATGGAAGTGTTGGCAGTAGGTAGGTACCTACTTCAGTTGTGTATAGTATTGATGGTATAGCTATTTTATTGTAGATCTGTTTCTTCTTGGTTTTGTTTATTTCTCTTTTATTTAATATTGTTTTATTTATGGCATAATAAATGTTGGTCTTTTTAGTTTTATTTGCAATGTCTAAATAAATTTTTCTGTCATTACTTATGTTATATGTCAAGACTCTATAGAATTTTCCCTCCACATGTAACTTATTCAATTTGTTGTTTCCTTTCATTTATTATCATAATTTTTTCGTAATATTCTCTTACTGTGTTTATGATTTCTTTTGCCAGTTAACTAAAGTGAAAACAGTAGATGATATAATAAAGTACATAAAAACCCAAAGGATAGAATGGTTGGGATATCTAAGAAGAACCAGAGAGAATAGCACAATAAAACTATTAATGGGGAACAATCAGTCATGAACTGGAAGGAGGAAGCAAAGAACAGAAAAAGTAGGAGATACTGTATAAAGCAAGGTTACACATAAAATTATAATAAAAGTAACAAAGTAAAACTGATAGTAAAAATATGAAAGCGATTTGAACAAAGGGAGTAATTCATGCTGAAAATTTTAACCCAATAATAATGATGCACCTCACACAATGGTTGCCTCGCAAGCACAAAATGCACGCTCCAACTCTGTAACCCGAATCTAGGACAAGTTGAGCATTGTACCGCCAGATGCTAGCGTACGAAGCACCAGCCTCAACACCGCAAGGTAAATGAGGTTACAGATAATACATACATACAGACATACATACAATGATAATGAATAATTTGAGTGTTGTGAATTTTAATAGGTACTCACCTGATAAAAACGCAGAATCTCCCTTCTTAAATACGTTCTGAATAACTTTCTTCTCAGAAGCTTGTTTATCAACATAACCAAGGAAGGCTCTGGATGGATTGCTTGTGATTTTGCCTATGAAAGCACCAGGCTCGTCCGGTGGACACGTCATGCACAAACCTTGTGCATTTCTTATAGGTTCTCCTGTCAGCTGATCTACTCTAATTATGGAGATGGGGTAAATAATTGGAATTATTCGAGACACAAATCCTATGGCCCCTACTGTATTGTCACTGTTTACTAAAATATTACCAAATTAAAGCAACACATATCAAAGTGTCTTCAATGGTATACCAATATTTGCGTTTCCTTCAGTTGCGCCATAAAATTCTGCTACTTTAGGAATCTGGAATCGTTCAACAAATTCAGTCCATATTTGTGGGCGCAAACCATTGCCGAAGATCATTCTCAGATTGTGCTCAGGATCAGTCGGCTTAGGAGGAACTGCAAGAATGTATCTGCACATTTCTCCTATATATTGGGCAATCTGCAATGTATTATTTATAATATTACCGACACACAGCAGCTGATGTCATACTGTACCGTGCACTTGTATTTCTGACAATCAGGGAAGAAAGCGGAAGCAGAAAACTTTTTACGTATAACGACGGTGCTACCAAAGAGTAACATCTGACCGATTGTCATGCAACCACCTGCAGTATGATAAAGTGGAAGAGGCGTGTAGTACTTATCACTTGATCGAAAATCTGATACAAAATGCATCGCTGCCGCTATAAAGGTGTACCTAAAAAAAAAATATGAAAGAAGTATTGGCATAATGTATCATATTAATATTGTATGTTACTGATTATGGCACCAAACCTATTCATTTTAAAATTACAAAACATGCATGTATATGTAAAGATTATATGCACTTTTAATGACATATATTCTAATCTAATTTTGAAAACTTCCGTATAAATTAGAAAATCTATATATGGGCAATATTCAATCATATTGAATGAGTATTAATTATTATTGACATTTTAAATATAATGTTGGTATTTTAACAGTAAATTTATATATATTTTGCTAAAAGAACGATAATTAAGATTTAATAATGCCAGGTATACTGAAAATATTCCCAAAGATGCAACATTATTTCGAGTTTTAATTTCTTTTACTGATATTTTAGGTTAGGAATCAAATATCGAAATGCGGTTTCCACTAGCGTGTTAGACCCTTAATTGGCTATCTTTTCTTGCAATAAAAGTGATATCGTTGCATTTAATTTTTTTGAGAGAATCCATTTCATTTGTAGTGTTGTCGCAAAACGCCCTCTAGCGGTGACACAAGCAATCTAAATCAAGCCGCTCAAGGCAGCGTTGATAGCCTAAGAAAAGCCCTTTTGAACGACTCCAAGTTTGACAAAATCCGTTCAGCCATTTTGAAGTTCTTCTCTTCTTCTTCCTGTAGCTCCTAAGGAGCGAAGGGCGCCCAAGGGCGTTTCTAAAGCAAGGTGGATGGCAGGGTTGCTAGGCCTGCGCATCGTTGATTTGGTCCGTTGTTGTTGATATTTTTTGTACCAGATTCCTCCATTTATTTTTGTCCTGTGCTATAAATTTAGCTTGTCCCCATGACATGTTCTGTAGTTGTAGGTCCTTTAAAACAGTTCTTTTCCATGTGTCCCTCGGTCTACCTCTCTTTCGTTTTCCTTGCGTATTAAAATCCAGGGCTTGTTTTGTAATGTTACTGTTTGGTTTCCTCAGTGTATGGCCTATCCATTCCCATCGTCTTCTTTTAATTGTTGTTTCAATCATTTCCTCTTCTGAGATTGTCCATAGTTGCTGGTTTGTTATCCTTTCCGGCCAGAATATGTGATGTATATGTCTAAGGCATTTGTTTATAAACACTTGTAACTTATTCACCATTTGTTTATTAATTGACCAAGTTTCCGCACCGTATAACAGTACACTTTTAACATTAGTATTAAAAAGACGTAGCTTTGTTGTTGTTTTGATGTTTTTTGTACTCCAAATTTTCTTTAACATGTTGAATGCAGATTGAGCCAAAGCTATTCTTCTATTTATGTCTTTCTGTGTACCCCCATTAGCGTCCAGCATGCTGCCTAGGTAGCAGAATTTGTTGACCTTTTCTATACTACGTTCACCGAGTGTGATATTTGTTTCCTCTTGGTTTCCTGTTGTAAGTATTTTTGTTTTCTTCCCATTTATTTTTAGTCCGATCTTTTCCGCTTTAGATTTTAGTTTGTCGAGTTTCTTTTGCATTGCCTTTTCATTTGTTGTAAGTAAGCAGATATCGTGTGCAAATTCTAGGTCTTCCATTGTAGTGATCATGTCCCAGTGAATTACGCTTTTTTTGTCTTCTGTGTGTCTCATAACCCAGTCGACTATAATAAGGAAAAGTATTGGAGATAATATGCATCCTTGCCGTACTCCTGTCTTTATGCTAATTTTCTCCGACAGTCTGCCATGATGTTCTACTCTTGCTGCAAAATTTGTATACAGTAATTTGATTATTCTTATAAATTTATCCGGTAGTCCATAGTACTTCAATATTCTCCACATCATCTCCCTTGAGACTGAATCGAACGCTTTTTCAAAGTCGATAGAATTTACCCATATGTTCTCGTTGTTCTCTGATGTTTTGAAGTTATTGACATTTAATTTCGAAAATGTTCGGACACCCCCCACCACTTTCCCGTAAGAGATAGGAGCAAAAAGCATTTAAGGTAAAAGAATCGAATTTATCTCAGCTTTAAAACGGTGTCCGTTTTAGCTATCTGTAATATAAGAATATTTCTCAAAAAACGGGATTTAAAATTCAAGAATGCGATTACGCCCCCTGGCGGCCATTCTAGAAACTTAAAATTAATTTCCGGCATTTTCTCTTGACCGCTTTAGTCATAAATTTTTTTACCCCAAGTTTTTACGACAATTACATTTTGAGATAGGGCCTAGTGCTTGGCCACCCAGTACATAAGGGATGCGTCGATTTAACGGTTTTTGAATTAGTGCAGAAACGCCACCTTTTTTTCCGCTCATAACAGAGGCACCATCGTAACATTGACTAAGAAGTCGAAATTCGTCAATATTATTATCTTTCAGAATTTTTAGTATCATTTCAGTGAAAGTTTTCGTATCCATTTTTTTTTTGTGTAAATTCCTAGCAAAGACTCGAAAATCTTACAGTCTTTACCATATTGAATTCCCATGGATACGTTTTCTCGATTGTTTTTATCTCTCGTTCCATCTTCAAGCAATGTAAACCACGGTACATCTGCATTTTTTGCATCGTTAACCACATTTTCACGCACTATTTCTGCCAAAATTTCAATGATTTCATTTTGAATTTCAGGAGAAGTGTAGACTGCATTTTTAGGGATATGTTGTGCGCATTCAGCAAGTGTGCTATCTTTTTTTAAAGTATATTTAAACAAATTAACAAACAATCCTCTTTCAATATGCTCTTCCGCTTCATATGTTCCTGTAAGTGCCAACTCATTCACGGCAAGAAACTGGACAACCTCAGCTATTGATTTTATATAGTATCGATGTTTTTCGAGGACATTAGGTTAACCAATGTTGTTATAGAGGTAGCACTAGATCGTCGGTACAGTTTTTCATTCCACATAGTCATTGATGTAATATGGGTCTCACTGTTTTCGTGCTTTGGAAATCCATTTTTGGGGTCCATAGCATTTTTCCAGTTTTTGTAACCCGTCTCGGTATATGCGGTTTCTTTGGTTGCAGTTGGCTGAAATTGCCTGCAACCATAGCAAAAAGCAACAAAACCACTCTGCATGAAACGATCGATTATTTTTTTGTTTAGGACAGTTTTTAAGTGGATTTGTTTAATTGGTTCCCCGGAGTTTTACTAAGTCACTACTTTTCTAACTAAATGGGTTGTGCAAACAAACGAGCGAAGCGACGACTCGCGGGGCTGAGGTTCGCGTACTCATTTGACGTGCGATAAAACTCGAAACAGTCGAAACTCTGACGCCCGATGACGGTGTTGCCAAATGCCAGTATTACTGATTCGATGCGTATTGTATCGATATTATTTTCGAAATAATTAAGATAAATATTTTCAAGATTTTTATTTGTAAAATGATAAAAAAAGCAGCACCTAGGTGAAAAATTAATTATTAGAAGGAGGACCATGTAAATTGCTCCAGAAAGGGCGAATATTCTTACAGGAAGGGCTTTGAGAATCAGGACTGCAAGACGCATAAACTTCTTGTAGGTACGTGTTCCATGGTTTTTCTGATGGGTTATATTAACTTACATCAGTTGTTTTTTTAAATAGAGGATTGTTTTACATAAAGAGTTTTTGTTAAAGCTAAAAGAGTGTAAAATTTGCATTATTTTCTAGTATTTAGCATCTTTTATAATATTCACATTTAATTCTACCATAATTGAAATTTCCAAGTATAAAATGTGTTACTTAATAATAAAGTAACCTTACCTGCTATTACTAATAACAGCAGCCTTCGGAAGACCTGTGGTACCAGACGTATAAATATACACAAGGTGATCTTCACTGTTCACTTTTTCTGCAAGAACAGGAGGTGTTGCAGGAGCATCGTTAAGCAAAACATTTAGATTTTGGAACCTCAGATCTGCACTTCCACTAATGTGCTTCGATGTGCTGCTGCTTATTTCATACAGGGCCACTGTGGATTCTATTTGGTCTAATATTTCTCGAATTGCTAAAAGACGGTTTTATTTATACTTACAAAATTTCAAAAAAAGTTACTTACCATCTGATAATTCAACTCCAAAAATAATGGCTTGGCTTTTAGCTACTGTTATGGAATGTACCAATGGTGCCAGTCTTTGATTTGTATTAATTAATGGAACAATTACACCTAATTTAGATAATCCTAACCATATACAAATAAATTCGGGTTTGTTTTCTAAAAATAATGCTACTACATCACCCTTCTTGTAACCGTGGCTCTTGAAAACGTTTGCTATTTTATTACTATATTCTTCAACCTGCAATATTATATTAAAGATTAATCTTACTCTTACGTTATCAAATATACATATATTACAATGGATTTTGCGTCGTGTGCAAAATGTATCGTTCAGGCTTTGACAAAGAAAATTCTAATTGGTTAGATACTTAGATTACGCTTTTCACTTTATATTTTAAACTTCAATAATTTTCCAGCAACCTTAACTTCAAGTATGATTTGAATTTACACGTTTACCTGTGCAAAGGTCCACTCCTCATCTTCAAAAATGAGTGCAGCTTTCTTTGGATGTTTGGCAACATGTTGCTTGAATATGTCTGCAACGATGTTGTCTTGTTTTTGGTGCCTTCTAATAAAGAATAGGAGCCGTATGAACCTCACCAAAGCTCTGCAAAGAGAAATTATGACCTGTTAATAACATAAATACAGATTGATCTCTCGGTGAAAGTAAGAGAGAGTATGCTTGAACGTTAATTATACGCAATTGGGATTTGTAGGTTCCATATAACTTCTTAACCTTAACCTAGTGCTGCATGACAATGTTTGTGTAGAGCTTGATAAAACAGCTTGAGTGACCCACAATTCAAATATGAAAACAAATAAGAATATCAGTGATTTGCTTACTTGAAATAAGAAATTTGTTCATTATTCTTCTCTAGTATTTAGTTAATTCATTTTAAAATTTGTTTTGATCATATTAACATATAGCGTGTCTACTGTTATAAAAAAAATACTGCAAATTAAACTGTAAATATTGCATTTTAAAAAACCTTCTAGTACTAAATATTGCTTCTATTTTGTGAAATGTTTAAATTTCTGTTTGTTAATCCTGGTTAGTATATAAAGTTAAGTACTACATATAATAGAAGACAATGATACTGGAGAGACAAAAACATTTTTGTTATACAGGATGTCAAAAAATTATATAACAAACTTCTAGGTTCCTATGAATATAACTTCTAAACTGCATCGTAAGCTGCGGTAGTGAGAAGGTTAATAAAAGCAAATGGTGTTTATTTAATTAACATAATATTACAAAAGAATTTAGCATATACAGGATGTTTCTTAAGTCGACTGTGTGGCTTCTGGAGGTACATTGTAATATAAAAGGAAGTAAAAAAACTCAAAGTGACTTTAGTAAAACGGCATGTGTTTAAAAGCAGGAGAATAATAAACGACCTAAAATTGGCTAACGTGATTTTATAAAGTGAAGTTTAATGACACTTTCGATATTTTTATAGTATATTATACACTTGGTTTCATTAAAATCGACTACACCTAATTTTTGGATGTGTAAATTTGTATTTATAGTTATCTAGTTACTCGAAGTGGCAACTAATAATAACTAGATATATTAAGTAACACCTTATTTACCTTAGAAAGAAAAGTAAAAAAAGCGACTACTTGAGTTTTTAGGTGCAGTGGATATCAATGAAACAAAGTGTAGAACAAGTTGATAAAAGTGTAGTTTTCACGTGCAAGAATTTGAGCGTTTTAATTAAGGTGAAGCCGAGATTAAAGACATGCCGAACAAGGAAAACGCTTTTCTCACGTGTTGCACATGCTGTTTTTTCACGTACTGCAGAAAAATGCCTAAAAGTTTTAATATAAACATATCAAAAATCATGTGAAATACTGTGTATTTAAAATTTACACTATGCGTTGCTATGCAGAAATGTGTTGCTATGCGAAAAAGTACAACTTTTCTAAATGATTTTGCATTTAGTAATACAGTACGTTTCCCTATAGTACGTGAAAAAATTATGTTATCTATAGTTCATTCAAATTCAAGGTAGAGCAAAATCTGCAACCCAAGTTACAAATATCAGCAGTTAGTTGATTACTAATTTGATTTTATTAAAATGTAGATCATGGGATGTACATAGTACCGGGTGACCATAAATGGTTGTGATTTTTTTTCTTAGGTTGGCACTGGTTATGTTAATGGTACTGTAAGTCTATGTCAAATTCGAGCTTAGCAGCTAACCTCGAATTTGACATAGACGAACAGTGCCACCGACATAAACAGTGCCAACCTAAGAAAAAAAATCACAACCATTTATGGTCACCCGGTATAATATAGAGGTTATAGTTTTTGGCAAATTTGCAAAGCTTGAAATTGGAAAATTGTGCGATGTCTACCTAAATGAAATCTGATGAATGTGATCAGAGACTTCATTTATCCCCTAAAAAATGTTGCAAATGCCTTCCTTCAGCAAAGATTCATATTAAAAACATGACACATTGATTTTGATACTCATCGAGACAGCAACAAAGCCATATCTCTCTGATCTAAATTTTAAGAAAATCATAATAGTAATCAACTTACTGCTGATATTTGTAATGTGGGTTGCAGATTTTGCTCTATCTTGAATCTGAATGAACTATAGTTTTATGGCTTTTGTTACCCGTCTGCTTTTAAACACATGCCGTTTTGCTAAGAATTCAGCAATATTGAAGTTTTTCTTAAATTTTTATAAGAACACTTCGAATCTAAGACAAAACTTTCGAAGAGTTTTAGATTTCTTTTTGTTACAATGTAGGGGAGATCGGGGTAAGATGACGAAGAGGTTTTATTCAAATATCAAAAGAAGTAGACAAAACCAGAGCCAGTAGATATAGGAGAGTACCGCCATTCTTTGATCCGTAAAAATGCCGCCATCGCCGCCATTTTTGTTCCCATCAGCAATGACTGATTGAGTTATGCCTAAAATTTTACTTGAAATTGGCAAGACTGTATGTCTATGTCAAATTCGAGGTTATCAGGTTATGTTTTCCGTCAATTTGTGTCAAATAACAAACAAAACCTAACCTACTAACCTCGAATTTGACAGAGACTTACAGTCTTGCCAATTTTAAGTAAAATTTCGGATTGCCAATAAATGTCACGTTGACAGAATTGTGCTACAAACCTCAAAATGACGCATATGACAAAGGAACAAACATGGCGGACGTGGCGGTACTCTCCTATATCTACTGGCTCTGGACAAAACCAGACAAAACTAAGGTCACTAAATCACGTTAGCTACGCTAACACAGGTAGGGAAACTCGGAGTTATTTATGTCAAACCAAACTCGTTTTTGTCAGTGGCGTACCCAATCAGTGTATAGGTTATAATAGAAATAAATTGAAGTTTGTGTAACGTGAACGCAATAAATAAATATTACATAACAAATTATTTGTAAACGTTTTCCAGCTTAAAAAAAGTTTTCACAAATAGAAAGCTTTAGCGAATATTGTGTATCTCTCGCCGCATTCCAATACTTCGGCACCTCACATACACGTAAATGATGCATGTCGTCTAGTGGTCTATTTATTTCTTTCAACCACTTCTGCCGTTTTATGCTATTTTGTGGTCCTTAATTTGCAATAAGTAATTCATTAAAAAGCATTGCTAAATATTGCAGTTTAAATTACCTTCAGCTTCAGGAACTTAACTTGAAACAGCGTGTATCTTTTTATGCTGTTGTTCAGGCAACCTTTAACGCAGTAAATGAAAACCATAATGCTATTAAATATAAATATGTTTTGACAAAATTCGTCGGGAGAACTAGGGAATCCGAGATCACAATCATCTCTTTAGGTCATAATTTAGGCAAATGATTTGTAATCGTGAAAAATTACCTTTGATATTTCTGCAGATCTTCAAGTAGATAACGAAAAACATTTCAAATTGCGGTTAAAAACGATCATCTGTCTAACTTACAACCTAAAGAAAGGATTATGGCATCGCATGGCCCCCCGCGCGGGGCATTATTACTAAATTTGCCCGTTTTGCTGTGAATTTTTGCCAAAGCTGTGCATGGAACTTCGCCATATGGTCGTAGCCGCATTTTAGACAACAGCTGGAAATCTGGCAGAGGGCGCAGACCAAAGGCGCTTGAATACGCGTGCGACCTGAGAAAGTTCGAATATGGCGCTACGGACAGTAAATGATTAACCCCAATGCGTCATGTAGCTACCAGACTATAAGGTGCTCGCCCAAACCCCTTTTTGATATTATTAACGAGTTAATAGTCATGGAAACATTTAACAAAATGACATGACGAACGGCAATGAACTGAATACAACAGCGGAAATCACCTTGTTGAACGTAATGGACTCGTCCAGACGTGTCTAGCGTTCTGCGCATCTATGACGCGTTGTACTTTACAAACTGAAAGACTTCTAGTAGTGCCTATGGTAAATTTGACATTGACAAACTCGTTTTTTAAACCTGTCAAATGGTGTTTCCCTATCTGTGTTAGCGTAGCTAACGTGATTTAGTGACCTTAGACAAAACTAGAGTCCCTGTATATAATAAGGTAAGAGTTGGGACATGTGGAACCAATGTCAAAAACCACTTGATTTTTCATCAGAGTTTTTTCGTTTGTTAACCTTCAGTTTTGTTTGATTTGACAAATAAATATTGTGTGACAAGAGGCATGTCAATAAATTCTTCGATTTGACATTATCATTATTTTTAACATTTATTAGTTACTAATGAAAGCATATTACATATTAGGTATGAAGAAACTTTAATTGCTTCCAGCGCTTATAAATTCAAGCCAACATAAACACTAAAATAAGAGTAGCCAACACAGTATGATTCGAGAGAACAATCTGTCCAACAAATTTATCAGAAGATACGCAGCATATCTATTCACTATTTCAAATTCATTTTGTCTCGGGTAATTATAGGTACTTGATTCATATAATTTACTTTAATTTTCTAAAATGTAAATACATCCTGTAAAATTCCACTTTTAAATATTAAACACTCCAGTTTTCTATTTAATGTTCAAACGGAAGGATATATGGTAAATGTAGCTTTAATAACCATTGGTTCCACAAGTAAATTTAAGAAGTAACGCTGCCAGAATGAAGCAGTTGGTTTTGTGCCGAATAGCATCAATTTGATCCGGATTGAAATTATCTAAATTTTCTATTTGGTTTCTTTCTCTTGCCAGCTTTTGCTCAAAATGTTATGGTTTAAATTTTAAAATATTAATCAGCAAAAGCTTAGTATAGTTGAAACTTCGACTTAATACCTTCTTACAATCTTTTAGAGCTCATGGATGTTGTTGCTACTGAAAGTTTGTTAGCAATTGGTCTAGGACAAGGGTGGCGAACCATTGGCACGCGTGCCATTGATGGCACGCCACAAAATAATTTGGGCACGGCAGTAATTAAGGAATTTAGGTACCTAATCGAAACAATTTATATTTAACAATGGATTGAACATGAAGCTTCAAGGCGCAAATAAAACAATTATTGTTATGATAGATCTCATTCATGCTTTCGAAGCTAAACTGCAAGTTTTCAGTAACGATATTGTTACCAAAAACTACAAGTATTTCCCAAACCTGAAAAAAATCTCCAGAGATTTGGATTTACATGAAAAACCAGACCGAGCAAAAGTCACTGAAGAGTTTAATTCGGTAATTAATTCTTCAAAGAATTTTCAACGAGATTTTCTCAGTTCAAAGAATTATTGAAAACACTGAAGTTTATTATGTATCCTGATGTGACTTCACTTGATAAACTGAACTTGGCCAAATTTGATTGGTTGGAAATTGAAGAAATTTAAATGCAGCTGATTGATTTCCAGTCTAGTTCAATATGGATTCAAAAATTTTTCGAAACAAGGAAACACTTGGAATTAAATGAAATAGAAAGACTATATGTGTATCAGGCAATATGAGTAAAAATGCCAATATCAAAATTATGGGAACGTGGAATTCAATTCCAGACACATTTAGCAGTCTGAAGAAGCTGGCTTTTGCTATCTTAACAATATTTTCATCTACCTATGCTTGTGAGTCATTATTTTCAGAAATGAATAACATTAAAGACTCACTTAGAAGCCGTTTCTCAGATGAACCCAGTCCAACTTGCATTCTGCTAAAAGTAACAAAGTATGGAGCTAGTATAAGTTATTTAGCATCTAATTTGCAACAGCAGAAGTCGCACGAATTTTTTCTTTCATTTAAATAAACATAACGTCACTATTGCTGTACAAAATGTATATTTTTGTTGCAAATAAAGAGTTTTAAGTTGATAGTATTTAGTTTTATTTTCCCCCATTAATCACTAAGTCAAGATTGTTTGATGGCACGTCACGGTCTCATTAAACATTTCTTTAGAAAAAATGGCACGTAGATGAATAAAGGTTCGCCACCCCTGGTCTAGGAGATCTATCTGTACTTAATAATTTCTTCTTCCAGTATTTATTTCGCTGTTGATTTTTTGAGAAACCCTGAAAATAAAATGCCTGATTTGTTCTATTTTTACAATTAAAAACTGAGCAGCCTGTCATAGTGACAGCAAATAAAGTTGGATATTTCGTTATTCAGTTTGAAAAACGAATTGTCAAATTGTGTAATAGTATATTAAAGTATGAGTGGATAACAAGGTCTTTAAAACACGCGCGAGTTTTCGAGCACGACGGCGTAGCCGGAGTGCTCGAAATACAGCAAGTGTTTTAAAGACCAGTTATCCACGAATACTTTACGCTATTTTTTATTATACCTCCAATACTGGAAATAAATTACGCACTAAAAACTTAGAAATAATTTTTGTCGTGATAAATCGAAAGGGCATAATAATATTGCTACTATAGTTACGAGAATTATTTACGTTTTTGTAGCGTCCATGTCCGTTGTTGCATTCAGTCGTTTCCTTGACAACCTTTAAAGCTCGGCGAGCTTTAATCGCCTGTATTCGCACGCTCAGGCGTGCTTTAAACGGCGATTCTGAATCAGGTATAATAAAAAAACATATACTCTATGAGATTGGATCCAACCAATGAAAAACGGGCATCGCACATGTCCCAACTCTTAGTTTGATATATACAGTTTAATATATACAGGGACTCTAGACAAAACTAGTGTACCTGTATAATACTTTATACAGGTACACTAGACAAAACCAGAGCCAGTAGATATAGAGAGTACCGCCATTCTTTGATCCGTGAAAATGCCGCTATCGCCGCCATTTTTGTTCCCACCAGCAATGACTGAATGAGGTATGTCTAAAATTTTACTTGAAATTGGCAAGACTGTAAGTCTATGTCAAATTCGAGGTTAGCAGGTTATGTTTTGCGCCAGTTTGTGTTAAAACTGACGCAAAAACTAACCTGCTAACCTCGAATTTGACATAGACTTACAGTCTTGCCAATTTTAAGTAAAGTTTTGGATTGCCATCAAACGTCACGTTGACGGAATTGTCTTACAAACCTCAAAGTGACGCATATGTCAGAGGAATAAACATGGCGGACGTGGCGGTACTCTCTATATCTACTGGCTCTGGACAAAACTAGAGTCCCTGTATATAGTTAGAAAAGAGTTGAGACAACGAGGGAATTCATTGTGATTGGTGGATCACGCGCGTCGTGTGTTTGTATATTGCCTTAGAAACAGTTTCGCATTACTCAAATTTGACAAATTGTCATTTCAATCTAAACGTGTCACTAAAAATGTAAAAATTTGTGTTTTCTTTAGGCAAATCTTTTATATCTAAGTATCTGAAATGACAGGCTGTTGTATTCTTGGTTGTAAAAACAGATCCAAACAAGGTTTTCTCTTAAAAAAAATTCCTAAAAAGGTAGAGCTTAGAGCAGCATGGATTAAAAATATAAACAGAATAAACTGGACACCAAATGGCGCAGCCAGAGTTTGCCAAGTTCATTTTACTGAAAATCAGTGGGAAGAAATACGCCTGGATGGCAGAAGGAAATTAAAAGGTACTGCCGTTCCTACTTTATTCTCATATATAACCAGACCTGAAAATTAAATTTCCTTCGATCCTGAAGACGACTTTTCTGCTGAACCTAGCTTAGAAGACAGAAAGATCAATAAACAGGACTCTGCTACCCAAACCACATATGAATTCTTACACCAAAACAGGGATTGTGCTTTCCATTCCAAATTAATAACCCACATGCAAACGCAAATTAACAATTTAAAAAAGAATAACTTTATCCTGAGTAAAAAATTGCACAACGAAAAGAGTAAAAACAAGAAACTCGAAAAAGCGTTCAAAAACATTTTTACTAAAGACCAGTTCGAAGCTTTAACCCGCAAAAACCATCTTTACAAATCAGTTTACGTGTGGAAGAAATGGATATGCCGCTTTGCAAGAACTGCATTTCCCTTTGCCTTCCATACGCACATTAGATCGTCGTCTTCAGAATTTAAAATTTCAGTCCGGAATCTTATATGAAGTGTTTGAATTTTTAAAGATTAAAATTAGTGGTATGAATGAAGATTTTGAAAGGGATTGCATGCTAACGCTAGACGAAATTGTTTTAAAATCAAGCATCGACTATTGCAATTCGACAAATTCGTACGTAGGACATGTAACTTTACCTGGACATCATGGTTTAGCAACCCATGCGCTGGTTTTGATGATTGGCGGAATAAGTACAAGGTGGAAGCAGATTAGTTGCATATTATTTTACTGGTAATAGTGTTGATGGTAGTGAAGTTAGCAAGATTGTTGTAGACATTATTAAATGTGCAGCGTCCATTGGACTAACTGTACATGATGTAACTTCCGATATGGGGTCGTCAAATCAACGCATGTGGAGCAGTCTCGGAATTGTGGCGGGAAAACATTCGAAAATTGTCAATTTTATTAAAAACCCAAAATTCGTGGGGAAGACTTCAAGTCCTTCATTTATTATTAAAAACCCAGTCAACCAAAATTTATTTGTATATTTTCTAGCGGATGCACCACACCTCTTTAAGAATATCAAGCAATGTCTTATTAACAACAAAGTTATTGAAATACCAGATAACTTGGTGACTAAATATAGTTTGCCAAATAATACCGTAAACATAAGATATATTAAAAGTTTTTGCGATGAACAGGATAAAATGGAATTACAGTTTGCTCCAAAATTGAATTCTAGTCTTTTAGATCCTAGCCATTTTGAAAAAATGAAGGTTTCAAATGCATATCGAGTAATCAACCATGACGTAAGTTGTGGTTTAAAATTCATTGCCGAAGAAACAAATGATCCTTCTTCTTATACAACAGCATGGTTTCTTGATTTTGTATATAAGTGGTTTAAATTGCTGACATCAAGATGCATTACTCTAGCATTAAGTAAATTTAATGAACAGAAATATAGGAAAACTTTAAGTTTCTTTGAAGATATCATTGATTTATTTACCAATATGAGAATAGCCCCAAATGCACATGGTATTTCGCACTGGAAGCCGATTCGGAGTGGGGTAATTTTAACAACCACATCAATTATACATTTACAAAATGTGTTTCTAAATGAAAAGAAGTACACTTATCTTTTAACTTCACGTTTTACGCAAGATTGTTTGGAAAATGTGTTTTCTCGAATACGAATGAAGCAAGCTGTTCCAAATCCACTACAATTTAAACAAAATCTAAAAAATTTATGTGTTGCCCAGTATTTAAAAACCAAAATAAGAAGCAGTTACGATCAAGATGACAGAGAACTACTTAGTGGGTTTTTAAATACAATAAGAAGCAGTACAAATAAAAATCAATCAGATTTAACAAGAGCACTGATTGTTTTACCTTCCGGTTGGAATAATAATAAAGCTGAAATTACCTACAGAGAAAAAAACATTTTTTCGACGACTGACATCGAAAGTAGATTTTTCTCACTGTCATTTGACAACAGAAAGTTGACATTTGCCGCTGAGCGTGCGTTTTCATCTTTTTGCCGCTCGCCGAGCGTTTTGGGTTTCCGCGTGAACAAAATAGGTAGCCACGTCCGAATGTTTCCTTGACAACGGCAATCATTTGTGGAAATAATCGCGTCACATGTCATATAGACTGCGCGAGCAATGTTAACTTGATTGTCAATTAATTTTTGCAATAAAACTAAATTTGATATTTTCCTTTAATAATATGCCCAGTCGTCGAAAAAATAGTATGTATGTTTCGAGCTAAAAGTGCGCTTGCCGCTTTTGCATGATTGCTGGTTTCGACTTCGTCTCAACCAGCAATATTCATGCGCAAGCGGCAAGAATGCACTTTCAGCTCTTAACATACAATATATATATATATTTCAGTGCTACAGGCCTTTCAGGCCCATGACTTAAAACAATAAGCAAACATTTCAGTTTACACATTTTTCTTAAACTACGTTTCCTCGATTTTCTTCACCATCTGTCTCCAGCAGTTTCTGTCCTGTGCCTTCCGTTTCCAATTCTCAATTCCCACCGTTCTAATGTCCGCTAACACAGAGTCTAACCACCTCTTCTTTGGTCGCCCTCTTCTCTTCTTACTTCCACTTCCTTCCTCCAGAGCTCTCTTTGCATGTCGGTTTGTTGCCATACGACTCACATGGCCCAACCACCTTACCCTCTGGCCTTTTATGTACGCTGTAATGGACGGCTTCCCGTAGATATCCCGTAATTCTCTATTAGTCCTTCTTCTCCAAATGTCGTTTTCCATCTTAACTCCTCCTAAGATTTTCCGCAATATCTTCCGCTCCCATATTTCCAGTTTTGATTCAAGTTTTTTAGTCATTGTCCAGACTTCACATGCGTAAGTTACAGTGGGACGTACAATCGTTGTATAAATTCTTAGTTTAACCGCCCTCGAAATCTGTTTCGACTTCCATACTTTGCTCAGTGCACCAAACGCTTTACTGCCTTTTGTTATTCGTTTCAATATACTATTGTTAAACTTACGTTCCCTTTTGTTCAATATATTTTACATATTTTGTATTACTCGTTTGGTGGTTCAGGAATATATGTGTTATAATATTCAATGTCCACAATGTATTGCACATACAAGCCCGTTATTTCTGGTTTGGTTTTATTTGTAGTTTGTATTTGTTGTTTGCGGTAGATATCTGCCATAGTAAATGTGTATACATATTTCAGTTTCGTAACACTTGTTACTTATTTTTGATACAAACAGTACTCCACGCTATGTTTTGAGTGTTTTGAAGCAGCAGTAAAAATTTTAAAAAACCTTTATTAGATAAAATGATCTAGTGACTTTCAAACAATATTTCTGCGCATGCATGCATGATGCATGTTTTGGATCAAATATTGTCACTGACGTTTGTGTTGTCTCAACTCTTATCTAACTATATACAGGGTCTCTAGACAAAACTAGAGACCCTGTATATTAAGATTAGAGATGGGACATACAAGTGATCAATGCTGATAGGTTGGAACCAATTTCCATGGCCTGCTGAATTGTGTGACAAATGTCAAAGTGACAGCCGGCCATGGAAATTATTAATGTCATTTGACGTTTGTAGTTTTTGCTGTAATTACAAGTGGCATTCTCTTTATGTGATTTTTTATTAGGGCATTCATTCATTCATCACCTTTAGCCTCACTGACATTTCGGTGTCGAGGATCATTACTGTTAATAAATTTTACTAAAATGACTGGCTGTTCAGCAGTTGGATGTAAGAACCGTTCCAGCAAGAACATTTCTGTGTTTAGGTTTCCAAAAAATTACCCTTACAAACAAGTATGGGTAGAAAGATCTGGTATTAAGAACTTGCATCCTGAAAAATCGTAGATTATGCGAAGAACATTTTACACCAGACCAGTTCGTAACGACAACAGGCAAAACCCCATGTAAAAGACTAAAATATAATGCAGTGCCATCATTATTCCACATAAACAGTTGTTGGAGCGAATTCTATTCAGATAATGAAGATAAAAATATTCAAGAAAATTTTAAAAACAAAGTTATGTATAATTTTCTAGAAAAACTTAGTGCTACCCCTCATTTTGACAGCGACAACATTTTGGAAATTTCTAAATTAAAAGACATTATTGCAAATCAAAACATATTTTTTGAATCTGAAGGTGTAAAATTATGTTTGGCCTCACTGGAGCTGTCAATTACTGGTCTAAAAGTAAAGACGAAAAAGAAAAAAAACTATAAATTTAAAAGATCATCTAAACCGGCCACACCATGTGTTTGGCAATCACAAAAAAATACTAGGAATAATTTTGTAGCAAAGCAAAAATGGAATCTGGAGAGGTATAGTCATATATTAAATCTTATTCAATATTTTGTTACTTATCTTCTATCTTTATATAGGAAAATCAAATTCCTTATTTAAAAACCTGTAAAATTTACGAAAAGACCAAGGAAAATAGCAAATGACATCTAGAGTTTACTTCACAACATGGACAATAACCTTGCGGAATCATATAATTCTGTTGTAGCTAAATTTGTTAGAGGCAAGCAAATTACTTTTTCGTTAAAAGGATCATATTAAACCCGATGCACTAGAGCTGCTTTGTTGTTTATTAATTAATACATGCTTATAATCGGATTATCATGATCTGTTAATCCCCAGTGACCGAGGCCGTAGGCATTACAAATACCACCAGCACCAAGGTATAACGGCAATAAAATGGTGAATTACTGGTCCTGATTTAGCAAGATTCTGTAGTTACAAAAGTGATTATTGTCTTTACTTTGCAATTTCTTAAACAATTATTAGCTTTAACATTCAATTATATGGTTTGTACGAATAAACACTCATATTAATTTGTTTTTATACATATAAAAATTAAAAATACCTATAAGTTATTTCAATGAAATGGTTATTTAACCAACAAGTGTGTTAATAAAGGTGATTAATAATCGAGAGATTTTAACGCGTGAGCGAGTGGAGCGAGCGAACGCGTTAATGAGCGAGATTATTAATCACCGATTAACATAAGAGTTGGTTACAAGACTTTTCCGTCAATCGTACGTTTATTAAAATCCATCAAAAATATTTATTAGTTTTGACATTTCAGATACATTTGACGTTTAGTACGTATGGTTGCCGATGCCGGAGCAATTTTGCGGAAATTAAAATACTTGGCGGTTGGAAATCCACCTCTGTTGCCGAAGGATACATTGAGAACTCGATAGGTATAAAATACAAACTGCCACAAAGATATTGAGCGAAGCGTTTTTTAATGTAAATATTTATATTAATAAATCCACGGAATAATTTAACCTTTAGTTTTGACATTTCAGATACATTTGACGTTTAGTACGTATGGTTGCCTATATAAAATCATTGCGAAAACGGGTCTATTAATGCATGATTTTTTAGACAAAATCATGCATTAATGAGGCGATATATAAACGATTGACAGAAAAGTAACTTTAATGCCACTGTACATACATTTATGTAATAACTTCTATAACAATTCATTTTTGAGCTTTAACTGCTCGAGTATTTGTTTCCGTTGTTGAATTTCTTTACTTCCAATTCTTCTCAATTTTTATTTCATTCTATAATGGCTTTTCACAATTCGTGCCATTCTTTTGATACACTTGCATGACTTCTAGTATTACGAATGCTAATTGTTGGTGTTTTTGGTAAGTTTGGTGTAGTAGGTACTACGTGATCTACTAAAATGTAAATTTTAAGATTTATAAACTATAATTTCAAGTTTCTATAATAGTTACTCACTGCTGACATTACTGCCGTTCTTTTTATCAATATCTTCTGCATCATTTGTTGTTCCCAGTAGCCTGCACCTGGTCTATTGTATGTTGTTTTGAAAGTATTTCAGAGTTCTCTAAAATAGATAATGTTGAACTAAAAATTAATTTGATAATTTTGAACTAGATACCATTCCGATAGAATTTTTGGCCTCTACCATTTGTCTGGACGTTTTCAATTTTATTTTTATAACCTTTTGAAGCTTATCCACTTATTCCCTGTTCATTTTACCCATACTTTTCTTTAATGTCTTAATTTTCCCATCTTCAGCCATTGGCCTTTCTCTCTCTATTGATTTATTAACAATTTATCACTTCTTCAACGCAGCGTTTTCAACATCGCTTTGGGGAAAATTGCGCCTTTCAGCTTCTGCCACACGTGAGTCTTAGAAGTAACAGCATACGCATAGATAAAAAGGATGCTGAAACGTAAAAGCCTCTTAATCAATCATATCAAATAACTTTCTGATTACCCTAACAATTGTAATTACCTTCTTGTTGCTGCTCCGTTTGATTAACATGGTTAATTACAATTTTTTACAGTGTCAGAGAAATCGCGCATTTGACAAGTTATACCGGGAGTCTATATTTACACAGCTGATTGCAATGTTCTTACATCTTTTTAAATGAATTTGTAACTAACTATACGTAAACCCAAACTGAAACAATTTTAAGGTTAGTTCTCGCGCTTTTGAACCTTTGAATAAGTAGAGTTCTGAACCTACACTTTACTAGTTCAATCTACTCGTCGCCAGAAATAAATTCATCACGTTTGGTTTGTAATTCGAAATACAAACCAACAGAATGCAGTTTGTTTAGTTCACAAAAACGAAAACATTTTCTTGCATTAAGTAAGTCTGAGTAGCCAAACAAAGAAAGCTTTACAAAGAAACTACCTAATTAAATAATGTGAATAGATAATTTATACCTAGCTAAGTAGCTACAGTCTGTAAAATCCGACGCAATTTTTATTGATAATGAATAATTATTTTCGTTATTTGACATTTAGAAATTTATTGTGTAAAGTAAACGTCAGTTTGGTAATGACATCTTGAAATTTTGTTTGAAAAACAGAAACTGATCAACTTAGCCTTGGAAACTGGTTCCACTTGTCCCATCTCTTATCTTACTTAATATACAGGGTCTCTAGACAAAACTAGACAAAACCAGAGCCAGTAGATATAGAGAGTACCGCCACGTCCGCCATGTTTATTCCTCTGACATATGCGTCACTTTGAGGTTTGTAACACAATTCCGTCAACGTGACGTTTGTTGGCAATCCAAAACTTTACTTAAAATTGGCAAGACTGTAAGTCTATGTCAAATTCGAGGTTAACAGGTTAGTTTTTGCGTCAGTTTTGACACAAACTGGAGCAAAACATAACCTGCTAACCTCGAATTTGACATAGACTTACAGTCTTGCCAATTTCAAGTAAAATTTTAGACATACCTCATTCAGTCATTGCTGGTGGGAACAAAAATGGCGGCGATAGCGGCATTTTCATGGATCAAAGAATGGCGGTACTCTCTATATCTACTGGCTCTGGACAAAACTAGAGTTCCTATATATAAAGAGTTGGGACATTGGATCCACAAATCAAGGATCACATGATTCAACAATAATATATTTCATTTTTTTATATTTGAAAGATGTAAGACAAACAAAATGACATTAATTGACATGTCAAATCACAGAATTCATTCATTTAAAAATCTGAGGGAACGTGCAAGAAAAATAATATTTATGTGGAATTATTAAAACTTGAAAAATTTGTCGGCTAAATTTAGTTACCTTTTTAGTCCTAGTGTGTTTTCAGGTTATGGTAAAAAGTATCTCTGGTGACTTAACCCTTTAAGGCGCTCTGGTCGATTTTTGGACCACTTTTATTTTCAGCATTTCTGAAAGAGCTGCGAGTTCTAAATTCGACCAGTTGCTATTACAGCTGTTCCTGAAACGCTCCGTATTCGAATTAGCGACCACAAACTTTATTCTTGCGCAATATTGCATAAGTGGTCGAATATTCAACCACTGCGCTTTTAGATCCATAGTTCACAGAAGAATTGTTGCATCGCATGTTTGGTAGTGTGTTGTCTTACGTTTTTGTTGGTAAAACCGTGATTTAACGTAAGTAGCATTTTCACTATGATCTACAGAGTGTGTAAAAAGTGAGTCACCTCTAAATTTCTCGGTAGCTTTTTTAAAAGTACCACTTCTTTGTTATACGGCATCACATAACCTATATTTTACCTTAGAACAGCATACAAAGTTTTTGATATAAAATGCTACAATTTTACATTTTAGCTACATTGTATGTTGTTTTGGATGCACAAGTGTCTAAACTTTATTTGCTAAAGAATGATTTGATGATATACATTTCGGCTAAGATAATACTGGTCCATTTGCAGTAGACAGCTGTCTCAAGCAGCAGTTGACCTTTTGTAGCGAAAGTGTATTTTAGCTGCACGAACAAAAATAGCATGTTTTACTATTTTGGTTTATATCCTGTATTTCATAGGGAGAACAAATATGTCTAAAATACATCTGGATGAGCTTTATCAGATGAAAGCAGATGAATTTTACGATTGGCTCGATGGCGTAACAGATGAACAGGCAGAACAGTCAGATGTTGGAGGTGATAGCGACGCTGATGATTATCAAGTTACTGTTCATAGTGGACCTCGTTTGACACGTAATAGTCAATCAGGTGGTTCTAGGGCTTCAGGTAATTCGTAAAATTCACTATTTATGTTTAACAGTACAATGTGTGCTTTGTAGTTGCTGGAACATCCAGTCAAGCAATGCCTGATGTTGAAAATAAAACCAATGATGATATGGACATAGGTATAAAGGAAGGCATCCATGTATAGTTTTTTTCTAAAATACTAGGTTTTTAGATTTTGACTCTGATGATTCTATTAAAGATCCCGATTATAAAGATCCAGAATCGGAAAAAGATCAACGAATTCAAGGTGAAATAATTGATAGTGACTTAGAAGATATCGAAGACGTAGATCAAGCGGAAGTCTCTAACAATAACCAATTTGACTTCAATAAAACATCATCTCATCCCGAAAAATTTGGAAGGTATGACTTTAGCATAGACCCTGGCTCAAATCTTCATAATGATTCTGATACATCGCCCTGTGATTTATTTTTGGAGTTACTAGGGCAGGATACTGTAAAACTTATTGCTGATCAGTCAAACATTTATGCTAGCCAGTGTGGAAAAAATCTCAATTTGGAAATCGAAGAACTTAAAGCCTTCTTTGGTATTTTGATTATCATGGGTTTTCATAATCTACCAAGCTTAAAGTTGTACTGGTCCACTGATGCAAATTTTAAAGTTGACAGAATTGTAAGTATTATGACTCAAAAGAGATTTTTACAAATATTACGGTACTGCCACATAAATGACAATTCCAAAATGCCTAAAAGGGGAGAACACGGATTTGATAAATTGTACAAAATAAGACCCCTTATTGATATTTTGCAAATTAATTTTAAAAACGCTTATATTCCACGCAGAAACCTTGCTATTGATGAAAGCATGGTTGGTTTCAAAGGTAGATCGAGCCTAAAACAGTACATGCCGATGAAACCAACCAAACGCGGGTTTAAAGTTTGGGTAATGGCATGTTCGGATACCGGCTATATGATTTCTTTTCAAGTTTACCAAGGCAAAGAAGAAAATGCCACCCAAAACACCTTGGGAGAAAGGGTAGTTTTGGGCCTTTCTGAACCGTTTTGGCATAAGGGGTACTGCCTTTACTTTGATAATTATTTTACCACATTCAATCTAATGAAAAAATTGTTGGAAAATGAAATTTTCGCATGTGGAACATTTCGAATTAATCGCAAACATTATCCTAAGGGATTATTAAAGTCGGACAAAGAAATGCGTACAGGAGAGTTCGATTTTGCTCAAGCAAATGACATAAGTGTGGTAAAATGGAGAGATCGAGGCACCAAATCTGTTGTGGTAGTGAGCACAATGCACAATCCAGAAGATACCTGCAAAGTGAAGAGGACAAATAAAACAGGGGAGCGAGAGGAAGTAAATTGTCCCAAATCAATAGCTGACTATAATCGCTACATGGGAGGCGTGGATAAATTTGATCAAATGATTTCCTTTTATACAATTGCTTGGAAATCAAGAAGATGGTGGATCAAACTATTCTACTACTTTATTGACTGCGTTATAGTAAACTCTTATGTTCTATATAAAACTTCAGAAAAAGAGAAAAAGCCAATGTCCCACCTTCAATTTCGAAGTCTTCTGGCTGATCACCTAATTGGTGAATTTTTGGGCAGGAAACGAAAAGGACCTAGTATGTCGCTCTCTAAAAAGTTGAAGAAAATTGAAGGACGTGCAGTGTCAGTGCAAACAGCAATAAGAAAAACAAATGTAGGATGTCATCTCCCAGTGAAAGGAACTTCTCGTAGGTGTGCTTACTGTAGTACCAAAGAAAAGACTAAAAGGTCGCAAATTATGTGCGTCAAATGCGAAGTAGCAGTCTGTCTAGAATGCTTTGCACCGTTTCATGAAAATTAATAAATTAAAACGTTCCTACCTTTATACTATTGATATGTAAGTAAACTTTTACAATAAAAACTTATTTCGTACTAGTTTTCTTGGTGAAAAACGTAAGTGGTCGAAAATACGTTTCCGAGTTTCAACTAAAGTGTATAACCCTAAAGGTCCTTTGGTCGAAAAATCGACCACCCTCTACAGAAAAAACTGTAAATTTAAGAAAAAAAAGGTTCTAGTAAATTATGCTCAGCTAATAACTATGACGCCGAATTTAAGAAAAAAAAGTAATTTTATCGCAAAAAATAGTACTGCGCCTTAAAGGGTTAAGTGAACTGCGGTTAGAAATAAACAGGTATTGAAATCTTGTGTTATGAAAAACCTCTGCTTATAATCTTAGGTGTGGGGTAGGATGTTTAGTGGCAGCTGTAAATCTGGTATGAATACGAATGTAATGTTCAACAACTAACGTTAGAGAATTTGAGGGGACGTAATTCAACTTCTCCAGAGGAAAATTGTCTTTTTGTACTGATTAACACTGGCCTGAATAATCTGCCGTTTGGTGTTTTCAACATCGATTAGTTCGTTTTCTTCTATTTCAGAATTTTCACATTTATTTAAATCTGGTTACCAAAAATTGAATAATGTTGGAATAGCACTGTATTGCAGTCTTGTTTTTCCACGTTTAATCAACCACTGATCATCCGCAAAATGTTTAGTACATAAACGGCGGCAGTGGAAAAAGTCCGTTAAAACATATCATACGAGTAATAGACCACTGCCAAAAAATTACATTCAGAGAGTAAACGGCTTGTTGACTTAAAATCCTTAATTTTGCTGTTATTTACCCAGATACGCTTTATTTTCTCATTCCTTAGAAAAAGATGCAAATAATATCCCAGATCTGTTCGATTTTTACAATTAATCACTGAACCACCAGTCATTGCACAATAGTTTTCAAATTAAAAATATTTGTTAAGCATTTGTCACAACTGTCACAAAATGTGATTCTAATATGTAATGGTTGCCAAACTGTTGTCCATAGGTATGCATGATCTGCATAAAATTTAAATTCAACAAAAATCAGGTACTCCATGATTTGTGGATCCAAAATGAGTCGCCTACATGTCCCAACTCTTTATATATAGGGACTCTAGACAAAACTGAATACTAGCGCCATCTAGTGAATTGTATATATTGCGGTATAATTTTGTAGTGACTGTTTTTAGTGTTTTCTGGATTATTATCAGGTAAATTAATATGTTTATTAAACTGTATGAATTTGTGTAGTAATGACGGTTATTCGTCATGTAATTTTAATTTAGTGTTGCTTGTGTTGATACCTAATTTCAACAAAGCATTTTTTGTGAAGGTCGGGGCAAGTTGAATGGGGTAAAATGACGAACCAAACAGTTCAGACACGTGCAACTAATCAAACGATTCACACTTGTCCAGGATGTCACAAAACTTATCAAGAACCTCCTACTAAAGACTGGATTCAATGTTCAGCTTGTTCAACATGATGGCATGAAAACTGTAACCGTTATGGAGAACGTGGTCAGTTTCTATGCGATTTCTGTTACTAGTCATCTTACCTACTGGTTGGGGTAAGATGACGAAATTGCAAAAGATTCTTTTTTCATTTTTTTTCACGAAACCTTTTTATTTTTCTTATTAAAATATATATTATTTAGAAGCTAATATAGTATTCTATTTATATATGTAATATTACGTTCTAAATAAGTTTCCTTGTACTCAAATATTTCAGTTTTCCTTACTACCGTCATCTTACCCCGATCTCCCCTACTACTGCAAAATAAATAACGAGAATTTTTTCCTATGTAAATACGACTTTCACCAGTGACTTGTACGATTTTGTAATAGAATGAATCTACCTTGACATTCGAAAGCGATGATTATGAATGAATGAATGAAATAATGGAACCTCCAGAAGCCCGTCATTAACAACACAATTAAACTGCATTCTTTGTGATGTTTTTACTAGCATATCAATGCAAATTCCCAAAAAAGTGCAACATGAGCTATTTTTCTTCAACGTTAGTCATTGTATAATCATTGCCATGGGCTCTTATTTACAATGCAAACACTATTTTTGACGTGTTTCGATCTGTATCTAAAATAAATCTTTACCACACTAGAATCATTTAAATAAAAGCATTACATAAAGCCCAATACTACTTTATTTGCTTTAAGCCAACAAACATTGTATACATATTTATCTACACCTGTGTTAATATTGATCCTCAAAACATCAAATACAATTATTAAAGAATGAATCGATACGCTTCTTTGAAGTTTTTATTTATGCCGGCAAGATTTAAGGGGATCTTATTTCCTTATCACTTTACAAATGAAGATATGCAGTTAATACAACTTGCAATATACAACTAACAATGATCAGAAAGTTATGTCAATTTCAAATAGTTCTTCTACAGTAATGTAGAAAAATGTAATTAATTTTTACTCTTTTTGAAGGGTTTTTATGACTAAAAGAAAATGCACTCACTAGTGATGAAAATTAAAGTGGGTGCATGTATTTTCCAAATGTAACAACTTCAAATGCAAGTGACGTGGAATTTTTTAAATTAATATTCCATAAAAATCCTCATGGAAATCCCACCAACTTATGTGCCAGAATTTATTTCTGGTTTTCCCATTTTATAATAGAAATTATTTTATATATTTTGAGTATTTCGGAGAACAAATGTTCTCAAAAATTGTAGGTGACAGTTAACTCTTGCAAATAATTTCAAATTGTAATAAATTTACATCATAGTACACTTCAAAATTTTGTCAACGTACTGTTACTTATCATATTTATTATAATAGTAGCTTACTAAAAAAGCTTTAATTTGAATTCTAACATCAAGAAGAATAGCTACCTAGCTTTCTTTGTGCTAGGTTTAAAGATGTAGTAAATAACTTGCTAAAATAGAAACATTTTTGAAAATGGAAATAAGATGCAAAGCATAAAAACAAATAATTTTTTCATAGAACAAAACTATAGTCTGGTTTGTGATTCCTTGTAAAAATTATAGACATTGCCACTAAACCATTAAAACTTTAATGTTCCCATAAACAGGCTGTAATAAATTACACAATCCTACTAACCATAGTTACCTTCTGGGTCAAAGGAGAAATAGCGATTTAAGTAACAAGAAATGTACGGACCTATTAACATTTGAGTCAGGCAAGTACAAGCCAAGGCGAAGTCGTGGCTATTAGTCCAGCAGCAAGACATTTTGTTATAGAAATTTATAAATAAGATAATATACTGGGTGGAGAGTTTTAAAACCAAATATGTGTAGTTTGCCTTAAAAGTAGCATTTATTACTGCCCCCCTCCCCCCCAACCCTCTAATTCTGGAATGCGTCAAAGTATTTTAGTTACATTTTAGGGTAATAAACTACACCAATTTTATATTTTCAAGCCATTTGCAGTCAAGAAAAGTTCAAGATGGTCGCTCGGTGCCATATTGAATATTTTTTTCAATGGAAAGGGAATCATGTGACACTTCAATTGAAAGATTTAGTATTCCTGCTCTTTACTTTGCGAGTACTTAATTATTTATTAAAATGTTGTAAGGATCATCAAAATTTTCTAAAAGTATTAGTACGTATTCTACACAATGAGACCTTTCAAATAAGGTGTCACATGACCTCCCTTTGCATTAAAAAATATATACTTATACTACCATTAGTAGTCAAATAGGGATGTCCTAAACGGTTCCGCCTTGGCAACAGGTTCCAATAAGCGATTATAAAAGTAACCTGTTGCTTAACTGCAAGACAATACCAGTATTCAGTATTAGTACTCGCGAAATACCTGTAGAAATATTCGTATATTGACGATGTGGCAGTAATTAATGAAATAAGTAACACCACATCAGAAACATAAACTCTCAGAGGTAAATCGGCATTCCCTTTTAGAATAGATTATTTTTATAAAAGAATAGAAAATACGTAACAGAAAACTAAATTCTTAAAATCTAAAAATAACTACTGCAGACTGCAAAAAATCTCATACGTGGCGCCACGATTGAA